>WBMW01001305.1:1166200-1237102 GCA_013396635.1 Penelope pileata | reverse complement strand
AAAAAAAAAAAAAAAAGAAGCAATGTCAATCCAGTTCTCCACACACCCATTTGCAGGTGGGGGAAGAACAAACCCTGGCACATGGAGCCTGGTGTTGGCTGTTTGGGAGCATCACCTGCATGACCTCTTGCTGCCAAGCCAATCAAGGCAACCACACTACATTCCTTGGCATCTAAATCTCAACTGTAAGGCAGTCACACTGGTGTTTATAGAAGGGAGCATAATATGCAAGTGAGCAACAAAAAATTATATAAGGCATCACTTTGCAAGACATATTGGAAAAAGCACAATTAAGACTTCAATTTAAGAGGTCAAGTTTTTCACTTGCAAAAATGAACTGTAGAAAAGTACACTGGTCAGGATGGGAAGCTAGTATTAGTTCAGCCAGCTTTTTATCTGCTAATGCAGACCTGTTCTTACCTATATCCACATATTTTTAAGATCAATATCATAAAAAATTTCTGGAAAAAAGGTATAAATCAGCTTATAATCTACAAAAGTAGGCAAGATTTCTGAATGGGGAGACTTAGAGAAAGCCTTCAACATTTTTATTTGCCTCTGTATAATTACAAAAGCCCATTAACAGCTCTGCTTTCAAAGGCATTTCACATGCTTACTCTTGCACACACACATTTGTATGTCTCCCTTTCCAGCCTATAAATTGTTTTTGCACCATAGATGGCATCCACTTTTCCCTAATGAATAAAATACAGACTGAGTCATGAGTAAATAAACATATAGTCTGCGCTGTGCTTCAGCCAACTTGAACTCGGGCTGCTTTGGACTGGCAGAACCAGCTTGGGGAATTCTTGGAAACTGGTGAGTAGGAGAGGGGCACAGCTGGGGGCATGGGGGCAGGAGAGGTGTTTTGATAGCCAGTGACAGACATTGCCTGAGTATGCACACAGGCACTCAATTCTCCTAAACAACTGATAACTCTTTTGCAGCAACGTAATACATCTGCAGAGCACTGTTTTGCTGCATGGAGAGAATGAGCATTAGTATTTTTATAGCTTAACATCATATGTCCTTTTCCCTGACTGCGTCCATCATAACAGAGTTATCTCAGGTGCCAGAAAGACAGCGTATATCTGTTTCAGACTTCAAGAAGTGCACCAGTGCCGCAGAGCTGATACCTTTCCATGGGGCACACGGTTCATTCCGCATTCCACTGATTATTCTCTCCTTCCTAGCAGTAAATAACACTCCCAGTGTTGTCTGCATGCCTCAGACAGGGCAGACAGCATACATAACTATCTTCAAATCTGATCCCAGCGCAGAATCTGCCTGCAGGGGTTGAAGCTCTGTGCCAATGTCAGGTCTGTCATGTTCCTGTCTCTGTGTGGTGGGAGCCCCCAAGGTCACAAATTCACATAGACAGTGAAAAGAAATAAAAATACTTACTGCTAAAATACTTGGGCTGCGCTGCAGTTTGTTGTAAGGACTATATTTAGGTTTCATAGGCTTTCCTGCAACTCTGTCCTTGTGCCTTCGGCTGGAAATGTGCTGAAATAAACATCCTCACATTTAATTAGCTGTTTAAACATTTCTCAGTTTTGAGTTTGAGATTGATTTATCAGCGGGGTATGTCTAAGCCCCTGTTTGTAAGATAAAGTAGGTTCTTTAGAGAGAGCAAAGATGAGTTTTGCTAAATTAAACATAACAATTTGGAGCACATCAAACAGAGAATCAGAAACTAATCAAATACAGCAAATTCTGTGATCCAAGACAGGCTCTGCAAATTATTGATATTTTGGTAAGTACTTCCTGTTTCTATTCGATGAGCTTTGAACCAGGCAGAGCTGTAATCACTAGGTCATAGGGATATTCAGAAGCAGGTAAACTTCAGTCTCTTTCACGCTGTCCAGTTGCATAAATAATTCAATACTACCTGAAGGAAGAACCAGTAGCCGGGGATATGCCTACACCATGCAATTTAATACTACCTTAGAGATAACTGAAATAACTGTGGACAACAGGACACATTCATACTGCACAGTGCCACCCAGTTGGAGATTCCAGTCTGGGTATCAGAAACAACATGCATTGCATCGCTCTGAACCCCGGGCTAATTGGCTCCATCAGAACAGAGCTGTGTGCTCATGCAGCCGTGCTGATACTCCAGCACTAGTGATAATGTCACTCTACACAGTTCAGACATATCCATGGTACTACCATCTCACTGATTGTCCTAAGCCAATTGATCCAAGTGACATTCTCCCTTTTGGACTCAAAGATTATTAAAAAATATCCCAAATGATTAAGACAGCACCAACACAGGAATTCAGGGAACCTCAATCCAGGATTTCTTGCTACTGGGAGACCAAAGATAACATCCACTCTTGAGCCATAGCAAACTTCTGAACTAGATCTACTGTGCTATTCATTGTGACTAACATTTTGTCCAATGCTGCTTTGTGACTTGCAAGCCCATTTTTTTTTCCATCTGAAACAATTATGTGAATTTGATGGACTTTTAGCAATAGTTGTGGGCTGAGGAAAAGACATACTAAGTTCATATAAAAAATGTTCATTTAAACATCTTTACATAGACCTATATCCCACCTACAATAATGCAGTGTAACTAAAATCCATGAAGAAGCCTCAGGCACATGCAAGCTACCTGTTTAAGTTGAATTTCTGAGTTAACATGAACATCGCAGATTTCACAATGAAATGTTTTGTTCTGCAGTCCTGAGCCTTTACTGCCATTCTGCACCTTCAGCCGGGATCCAGGTCTGGGGTAAGACTTGATAGGACCAGCACCGTTCCGAGCCTCAACCATCGTCTTGTGCTTGGAGCCTAAAAAATGGGCAAGCAGATGCAGCTGAGTTTGGTCAGCATCATACAAGTGTCCATTAGCCATAGCACTTCTTGTACCACATTTATCTTCAAGACAGACTACTTAAAATCACCACAGATCAGGATTAACAATTACTTTGTTTCTGGTCAGCATAGTTCCCACAACAATGGAAGAAGGCTTTATACAGTAAGGGAGTTGGACCACTGACCCTCTGTTTAAGGGCAGCATGTGGCCTCATGGCCCAGGTATTTCTGCTTATTTTTCTTCCAAAATCCAGGAGCTACTGGATCACAGCAGGAAAAGAGCATCAGCCAAGAGTGATGACTTAAAATCTGTCTAGGAACAGGAATCTGGATTAAGTCAGCAGACACAACATAGATTGTGTGCAGAAGAAAAGACAATGTATGAAATAATGTCTCTTACTTGGACTAAATATTTCCATGGACTTACCTGGGGTTCAAACTCAACCCTTGGCTTTAACTGTAGGACGTGATAAATAGTCAACAAGAAAAAGCTGATCTTAAAAGATTTCCCCTGAATCCATGTGATTTTGGAGGTCCTAATCACCCTAAGATGTGAGGTATAGAGGAAGACTATGCTAACCAGAGACATGAGTTTTCTAGATACATCTCTTTTAGAATACTTTTATGCACATGACATCATGGGCATTTCTCTAATAGAGGTGCCTTAAAGAAAACAAATCTATGCTGACTTCTGCTGAGGTTGAGTAAGGCAGATCTAAGAGCAGCACATACTTTTAATAATTTGAATAATTAGAACAGAACAGTGACTGTGAGACCATCCAGGAAAGCATAAAATGAGAGTGTCTAAGTACACAGTTATTACCATGGCTTGTCAACAGTGGTGCTGGTGATGGAGACTGCAGTAAGTATCCTTGGATTTAGAAGTGGCTGCTTCGGCCATTTCAAGAAAGTATTACAGTTGTAAAACCAGCTTCAATGGTTTGTTAACAAGCTTTACATCACCAGCACATCACAGAGCAGCCAGAGTACATTAGGGATTGTTGCTCGTGGCCTTTTAAAAGATTTATGTGAGGAATGAGAAGAGCATAGCTAACTCTCAATAATCCAAAGGTTCTAGGACACCTAGGAAATCTAAGGAGCCCACCCTAAAAATAGTAAAAATATCAAATAACAGAAGTTACTAAATATTGCGCCAGGAAAAAACAGACAGCAGATACAGACAGCTGAAATATGAAAGTGATATATAACACACATTTTAGAAACCTTGGTGCTTCAGGGCTGTGATGGAATATGATTAGGTAACATGAACTGTAGGGATTTTAAAAGCTTATAGAGTACATGAAGGAGTGCTCTAAAAAATTATAGAGAGCTTTAATGAAATATCAAACACCAAACATCAAATTGCCATTAACAGAAAAGTTTTTTTTTTTAACTTGTCATTGTGAGTTTTAACCGAAAGTCTCCAGTAAATTGTGGCTACTAAAGTGCCAGAAAAATAGCTTGTTACATTGACCTTTTAAAAAACAACACACAGCTCATTCACCCTGTATGCATACTCACCTGTATTGTGTGCTTCTAGTTGTGACAGGGAATTCACAGCCACTTTGCATAATGAACAGTAAAGTAGTTTTTTGGCTTTTTCCTCTTCTGACTCAGAGGCTGTGCTAGGAGCCCCATTCGTGCTCTTGGAGGTTGCTGCAGGTGTTACAGGTGCCACTGCTGCCACTCCAGTTTTGGGAAGAAAAGCACCCGCCTCTGTGCTGGACTGCTGACTTACAACATTGGATTTCACCTTCCCTTTATCTTCTAAAAGAAGGAAAATATCTATGTCATCATAAATATGCTGTGCACAAACAATCATATGATAATAGCCCCACTGTTTTAGCGAACCTAAAGCAACAGGGGCCTAATTTATCCAATTTTATACAGGACAGCAGCATTGTTGAAACCTTGTTAAAATCCAACCACAGAATGCATGTAATTTGATGGAAGGGCTGACCTTCCTGTTTTTAAGGTCACCAGTCAGTACCAATGACTTCAACAAATTCTCACCAGCTGCTGTTGCTGCTGTGCTGCAGGTCTGGCCAGCTGAAAACAGCCCAAGAAAGCTCCAAGGCAGCCAGGTTTAAAGACTGGAGAGTGCTTAGAAACGTGAAAGGCTTTGTACCAGGGATTACAAAACTATTCCTGAAAAAAAATATATTGCCTTTGGAATGGCTCACATTTCTAAAAGTCGCTGGAGGGACACTGAAAGACTCCAGCACTGTCTTGACATGTGATATCCCTCCTTTGAGCTAGTAGAGTTGAGTATGGTACTACACTATACAAATGAGTACAGCTGTTAATATTTTTAGATTTTTCCAAGAACAATTCACCACATGTCCAGAGATCTGATGGCTCTGATGTGCATTCATCATACTCCCGTATCTCTTCACAACCATGAATCAATAACCTGTGCTCCTGTGAGACAGGTAGGCAGGTATTGCTTCGTTTTGCAGATGGTGATCGTAGGGCAGAGAGATGATATGTCTCAACTGTACCTACAGAGGAACTTAGTGCCAGAGCCAATATTCAAATGCTCCTTGCCTCTGTGTTGTTTACAAGAGCTCACTGCACTTTAAGCTATCCAGCTGCAGTCCTCGTGACCACAAGCTGTACTGGTATGAGCTCACCTATAACGAACAGGGGATGAGAGAGGGAAAACACAGTGGTTCTGGTAAGAGCAGAGCTGACAAGATGGACACACAAAATGATTGCCTAAGGCTGATCTGTTGTCACTCTGAGCAAACTGCCACCATCAGCAAAACAAAGGATCACAAACTTTCAAACTTTCAACTCCATTAAATAACACTGGAACCTGACAGTCTGCATTTAAGACTTCTTTTTTTTTTTTTTTGATAAGTGGAAAAATACTAGAGATCTAATTTTTTAGAGACCAACCAGTATCAGCCTTGACATTTCTGTGCGTCTGAGATTAATGCAATACCAAAGGCCAGGTCTACACTTAGTATTAATCATAGTTTGATCACTTGCAGCACAAGCAAAAAGTGGGCATGATACAAAATATATGAGGCAAAGCATGGAAAGTGATGTACATATGATGATGCAAGTGAGCAGCTTCTCGAAATTAAGGCTTTTTTTTTTTTTTTTTTTTTTTTCAAAAAAATTGAGAAGTGCTCCTCAAAGCAAGANTTGTCAGAACAAATTAGGAACTCATACAGCTCCATTTACATTGTTTTTCTTTTCTTTACCCATTGCTTATATTTATACCTCAAAATACTTCATCTCTTGTGAGAAATACCACAAATATATCATTACTATCACTTCTGTAAGTCTGTATGATGACTATTCTTTCTACTTCAGAGAAGAAAATCTGGAAAGGGATGAGAAGAGCATTCCTTACTCATTCACCCACAGTAATTAATATTTAAATGGCTTTGGTGAGCTGAAGTAATGTCCTTAATCTTTCTGTACTGCTAGATTCTGCCTTGACTTACACCACATTTTCTTGTCATTAAACTGTGACACTTTCAATGTCCTTCAGATTCAAAAGGAGACTTAAGTATTCAATATCTGCAACAGGAACCAATTTTTATCATCTAAGTACACCTACATAACAGCAAATTCTGAAAATCTACTCAGACCCCATATGAAACCAATGACGCAGTTTTAAATGTGTTGAACCAATTTAAAAACTAAGTTCTATTTTGAACACTTCATTACTGTTAGATATGGGCCCTTGCAGTTTCTGTATACAGCTACCAAACTCCGTCATAACATCGCTCCATGCATCCAGCATGGATGCTACCAAGACTTCTGAAAAAAGGATTGTACCCCCTACAACACACACTTGAAAGTGCATAACAACCACAAACAGCCATTTTGATACTCAAGTCCACAGATTTTGGCAATTTTCCCAGAAGTTCACTGAAGTACATCAATCTTAAATGGTTAAAAACCAACAGAAAGGAAATTCTAATAAAATAATTATTTTTAAGATAGCTATAAAAATACTTTTAAATTACACAACATGAACTTCAAAAGAAATATAAAATGATCAAGTATGAAGCCTACCATTAGGATCAAACTTATGATAAAGACGGATTCTGAAAGCATTTTGATTGATAAAGTATGACAGAAGAAAGTGATGTTAAATCACAGTTCATAGACTATTCAATTTTAATGTCACTATAGTAATCAGTTACATCTGCAAAAACCTCAAGCATTATATGACTTGTGAGTATTCATAAAATAGAGGGGGGTTTGATAAATCGCATCTGCTAACATTCTAAATTAAAGAGATTTCAGTATGGAAAGTTCTCAACGGTGCTAATATCAACTAAGGGAACATGCTGAACTGCTGCCATTTGTGAGTTCACATTACAGGAAAACAGACTTGTTGTTGTTGTTCTATGCAGTACTCTGCCAGACCACAAGCAGCATCATGTCCAGATGTATGGAGGCCAGAATCCAGCAAAAAAAAAAAAAAGGTCCTTAGTATTTTGCATTGCAGGCCATAAAAGAATAATGCAGGTTTGGAATATAAGAATACAGCTCTGGATTTTGCCATCAGGCATCTGTGGAGTACGATCCTAAACAACAGAGGTAAGACCTAGTTCACAGAGGCCACCAATCACCATCACGGAGTGACAGCTTCCCATTGCTGAATTTAACACCTGATTGAAAAATGCCAGACTTCATTTACCCCTTCTCCTCACATTGCCAGCTACCATTAAGGAACATTTAGTTCCGAGCCTCAAATGCCAACTGATACAGTATGTCAATATTTAGAATATTCCCAAGATTTACAGTGTTTTCACTCTTCATAATACAAAGCAATTCTAGAGTATACAATGTGTAACTGTCTGTCAAGAAAACTTCTGGAACACCAGGGAAAACTCACCAGCATCCAGCTGGGTAAAATGCTGTCAGCATCCTGGCTTTTGGAAAGAACCACAGTTCACATAATTCCATCATCTGGAGAGCTTCCTGACACAGGTCAGCTCCTCATCCATGTGGCTATATGTGTACACAGAGAGACACATATCCCTTTATGAATCGATGTTTCCTTCCACCATTCTACGTGCTTAATGCAGAACATCTTCAAAAATCATAACCATAAGGTTATTAGACAGTTTAACTCCCACAGAAAGTACATTGAGCTAAGTGCATATTTATCACTGCAGTGGAACCAGAATTGTTTTTTTTTCTGGATTCTAAATCAGAAAATTGCACTTCCCCAAACGGGCTATGCATAACTGCTTATTATTTTCAGCCTACAGAATTCAAAACACCATTACCTACAGTTTTGTTTGAGACAGAAATGCCTACTAAGTATTTAACTGTGCAAAGCACAGGAAACGCAGATCATAAATGTACACAAAGCAGGAAGAAGACTGTTCTTATTTCTACTTAAATAATATCTCTAAGCAGAAATCAGAGATGGGGCTGTTTATGCCTGCCCACATACACACATTTCCATACTGCGCTCACTATATAACATACATGCGGCCAGTTTGATGCAGCTGTAGGATCAGAGTCCTCTTGCTATTTCTGAAGGCAAGTATTAGAGAGCATGGGCCCAAATTTGCACTGATTTCCACCTGAGCCAGCCCCACTGAGCTCAGAGAGACAGGCAGAGGCCGAACCAGCACACAAGTGGGTGCATCCTGCCTAGCACTGTGGCCGTGCTGGCTGCTGCCATGGTCTCAGCAGAAAAGAGATGGAAGCAGGAGGCCAGGATGGCATCATCTCCTCCCAGCAAGCTGCAGCCATGAGGCAATCTGAATCAGGTCAGCTTGAAATGCTCACATAGCAACAAACATGCAAGGGGCTCACTGAACATCTAACTTGTACTGTTGCACTGTACTGAACTATGCTCGTTTTCCACACAGAAGGATCATATTTCATCTGTGTTAAATTCCTGTCTTTAAATTAAGTCTCCCTTTTCCTCAGGACTCCAGACAAGTAAATCAGTGGTTCATTTCAAGTTCTTATTGAAGCCTGAATTCATTTTGAAATAGAGCCCAAGGAAAAAGTAAAGCTAGCTAATTAAGTACTGCTTTGGGCTCAGTAATACCAATGCTCTTGTTGCCTACTTACATTGTTTCAATTCTGCTTTGAAGTTGTTTTCGTACATTTGTGGTTGTTTGCCTCACATCTCTATTAGCACTATGCTAGAATTCAAGGCTTATTTATCTAATCAGCAGCGCCTCATTTTGGCTTTATGCATTCTAGTCAGATAACAGCATAGGATAACATCTGACAAGCTCAAACCTGATGTGTTCTAGCTTCCTTCCAGTGCAGCACCAGCCAAGCGATGTACCCACTTTGGCACATCATGCTGCTCTTACTGCTGTTGCTGTTTCATAGATAATGACCCACTTGTTAATGCTGAAATCCTAGTCCAGCCAAGTGTGTTTTACTCTAGCTTAAGAAGGGGCTAAACCACTGCCATACACCTTCCTTGTGACACTCAGACTGCTTTGCCTTTGGGCAAACCTCTCCTGGTTCCTAGCAATGGCGCGTGAACACCCCATCCCATGCAGAGACCAAACATCAACAAAGGCCACAAAGAAAGCAAAAAAGCTTTTTCTTCACCAACCATTTCATTAAGTAGTTTTGTTTACAAGGTACGTTTAAGAGAGTTCATAGTGTTTTATAACACATGTATTGGTATGTTATAAATTTATATTTTAAAATCATCTCTTGCCATACTAAAAAAAATTAAAAAGTAGAATTCTAAAACCCATGTATAAGTCTAGAAATTCAAATAGGTATTCAATAGGTATATAGGTTTTCTGTATCAATATTAGTACTTGCTACTTACATCCTACGACATGCCTACCTGCAGTTTTTTCACTGAAGAAACACAAAATATATCTTTGCAATAAATGTCTGTTTCAGAACAGCTTGTTTAAATATCAACTGAAACAAAATCAACAGGTTATCCAAGGTAAAGATCACGCATGGGATATACTTGCAGGAGCCCTTTCAATCACATATGCCAAAAGCTTTCAGGTAGAGAGTTCTGCTATGATCTCAATAACCCTTGCAAAACTGTCATGTACATTTTCTGCCTGTACTTAAATAAAACTGCTCTGAAGAAATACTGTTTACTGAGAAAACATATTTTGTGTGCACACGTGTGCTTCGCACCTACCCTTGAGCCTGGTCACTCAGGGCATCCCCCAGCCACACAGCAGCCATACACAAAGTCCTTACAACTTGAGCACAGCATGCTCATTGCAAAGTGGCCACTAGTGCTCTACATAACCTTGCAGCAAAGCTCTTTTGAAGCATTTGCTAATTTCTCATCCCACAAATCAAGATTCATTTTTATAATTCTTCTACCTGCTTATACAAGAAAATGTTACTTCCAGCTTGGAAAAAAGCATAATGGAAAAACTGGTTTTGGTAGTCTAGATGTTTTTGGTTCTGCTTTGTTAAAGTACGAAAACAGTAAATACTTGAAATACTTGTGGTCCCTTATGGTCCTTTTCTTCTTGAAAAAAAAACTAAAGAAAAGAGCCATGTGAATTCCAATGTAACTTCCAGCCTAAAACAGCTATGCTAGGAAACACACATGAAGAAAATAAAGTACAACTTTATCACTGCATGGTCATCAATGTCATGCTACCAGACAGCAGATGATGCATGGTTAGGTGCAAAGCCTTTGGTGCTATCAGCCTTGTTCACAGTGGTTTGCTGCAACACTGCATCACTACTGAAAGAACAACTTTAAAAAAATGCGAGCAGTTTGAAGAATATAAAACCTCAAATTAATTTCTGACTATACCATTTGCTATGATAAATAAAACCAAAAGTGATTTTTGCAAGGAAGTGTTTGTGTTTTATTTATGGGTTTCCCAGCACTGATCCTTAATAGCTTTATGTTGTCATTAGAAATGAGGCACAAAGATTGCCTCATGACAGCCCTGAGTTCACACGTGTTGTGTTACCAGGCACTGGTATTGGTCCAAAGAACTGATTTCTGAGACTAACTGGGACTTTGAGGTAAAGTAGGCACATCTCCCAAGCCAGCAAAGCTGTACTGAGGGAAACCAATTTTCAGCTTCTCCCTTTAATTTCAACAGCTCCAAATATGACTATGAATATTGGGCTGCATTAAGCAACCTTTGAAGCATTCAGTGATTGCAGAAAGGGAAGAGGAAATCAATCACACCGTCAAGCATGTAAAAACGTTCCCTCCCTGATCAAGCGTGTACCAAAGGTAAAATCAGTTGCATTAATTACTGCCATACACAATACGAGAAATTTTGCAGAAAAGCTCATCACTTTAGTTAAATTGGCATAAAGACAAAGTAAAAATGTATTTATTTAAAGACAAAATTCTAACAGTTAAAACTTGCCATTTTAGATGCTTAGCAAATCTGACACAGAACTAAAAAGTGACACTCAGTTTCTTCCCATACTTTGTAAAACACAGCTATGGGCAATGCTGAAAAGAGGCCAGCTAGTTGATATTACTGCAACCCATCTTTTTTCCTTGATGTTCTAAGCTTTCTGCACACATAACAATAAGATGGTCCCCAGACCAAATGATTTGCAGTTTAACAGCAGAGATTACAGCTGCAGACAGACAGATATGAAATCATAAGAGACAGAACAACAGGTCACCAACAGAGGCATTGGTGCGGCAGCCAAACTTCTCATAAGCTTTCTTCTGTTTTTCAGTCCGTCACAAAAAAATAATAATGCAGAGGTGACAGTAGCAAAAGTAACTTTGGCATATGCATGTAGGAAGATCTTCACAAACAGAAGGACCAGGAAAGGTGCAAAGCTGGTCACAGCGGCTGAAGGGTAGTAGGCACAAGTCAGCACCTTGAAAGCACACTACAGCAGACGTACAACGTATGGAGGGCTTTGAAAGTGAAGAATTTGGAGAGAGAAAATCAGTAGGTTTAGTTTGGGGAAATAAAAGTGAAACAACACAGAAAAGCTACTGCTTTCTTCCCTCTGAGAGCTGAGGAGAATCCCTCCAGCACTGGTTCTGAATACACCCGACTTTGATCCAGCTGCATTTGTCAAAGACAGGCTGCCATTATGAAAATGGAAAATTAAGAAAAATACTAGCAAGAAACTGTGAGGGGAAGAAAGGATTGGACACTAAAAAAATACAGAAATAGTGTATTTCGTTACAGAAATACTGTTACAGAAATAGTATAACAAATTGAAAGCATTTAAGACAAAAACATGAAAGTAGAGAGATCAGTCAAAGAGGTTACAAGTCTGGCTAAAAGTCATAAAAGAGATGTTAAGAAACCATGAGAAAATAAAATAAAGTTGGGGAAAACTCATTTAGCCATTTGTACTTGAAGGATTGCCTAAACAAATCCTAGGATCTACTCTGGGATATAGGTTTGTGCAAAGGAAGACAATCCATATGTCAACATACTGGAAACAATAGTTGTTGTAGTTCTGTTTGCCCTGAAATAAGATACGGAGGGAGAAGATCAATGACTGAATTAATAGAAGGACAAGAAGGGCCTTCCTCAATACATCAGCAGAAAAACTCCACTAAATAGAAAGGCAGACAATAGCTCCAGTAAAAAAAGCAGACATCAAACCATTGTTCTTCACAGAAAGCCTTATCTTCTGCTGGCTCACACTGTTATAAAAGAATAAAGCATGCATTTAAACAATTAATTATCCTTTTTATGAAGAAAAAGATGAACACTATGAGTAATATATTCCATGAAAGCAATAGCAGGAAAGCAATTAAGTCACTAGTGGTCATAACCTTCATAGCATTTGCAGGCATTTTGTCCTGCATCTCATCATCGCTCAGAAAAAAAACAACAAAGAACATTAGATTATTTCTTGACACTCATTAAGACAGAGTTAGCTAACTTTGATAAGGGATTTTGAAATACTTTTTGTTTTATCTCCACATTTGCTGAATAATGAGACTCTAATGGCTGCCTGACAAAATACCTACTTTCTCACCAGTTGTGCAGTCTACTGGGAAATGAGGCAGAAAAACCCGTAGGGCTCTGTTCTAGAAAAATTCCGCTGCAAACCTACATGCAAATCAGACAGCACAGTGTATTCATTAACTCCCTGATTATCTTTAGTTTCCATAAAACGTTCTTCCTTGTACCTGAGGCCTGTCTGAAAAATGGGTAAGTTTTACATAACGAAAGGTTGTTACATGAAATAAATCTGTTTGACGTATCCTAAAGAAAACCAATTTTGTTTCTATACAAAGATGAGAAACAAATGGAAGCTATAAATATAAAGCTTTTCATTTCAAGCACAAATGTGCACTGAAATAAGCTACAACACATTTTGTCGAGATGCTGAAGCTACGTCAGGAAATGTCTGGATGGCTCTGCAATATTGAGTGAGCTCTGTACCTAGACTGATTATTTGATTAACTGCATCACTATTCTCCAACTGGCTGAGCTAAATTATCATTTTCATTTCAGAAGTATTGCTTGCTTGGCTATGGTACAACAGTGATGTTGATGCTTAATTTTTTAGATATTGTATTTCTGACTTGGCATAGCAATGACTCTAGGGAATTCTCTCACAAAGGAATTTGTCTCAAAATGTCTCAAAAATATTTGCAACTAATCGGATTAAAAATGCAATGTTACAAAGATTTGGATTTGAAATCTTGGACGGGCTTAATTCTTATGGAACGGAACTAATGAGAACAAGAAGATATTCAAAAGCCCATGTGGTACTGAAACTGCAAAATCTGTATCTGCACCTACCCACACACCTTCTTGAACAGAGCATCCAATGTTCCAACCACGGGGTGCTTTTGAGATGACCCTACTGTATCACCTGCAGCTTTTAGACAATTCTTTGCATACTTGTGGATGTTTTTCTAGATATGCTGATACATACATAAAAAATCATATATCAAAGTGCAAAAGTTATGTGTTAACAAGGAGTGCTCACATTTCAAAGATCTCTCTGTTCAGGGAGAATCCATAAAGTGAGAATGTCCCACAGCTTTGCATTCCTGGGTCCTGTTGCTCTATACATAGTCTAATTTACCTTAAAACTATCTTAGCCTTTCGTCTTTTCTAAGCCTTGCCAGTCTGTATTGGCTGGAATGGAAAAATTTAAAACAGACTTGGAAAACTATTATACAATTTGGGCAAAGTATGAAATGTGGTAAATGATCTGTTATTACAAAATGTGACTTTTAGCCAGGCAAAAATAAATGCTTTATCTGGTAGAATGTACCTTTCTCTGATACCAGACATCTATTCTTTTGTAAATATTTTATATTCCCATTACAGACTGACACATTTATTTTATTGGTACAAGAATGCAAGCTTTCCCATAGTACTGTATTATCTTTTGAACATTTTATCAGTATAAGAATATTAAGAAAAATAATATTCAAAGATTATAAAAAACAGAGAGTACTCTACCCAGGCAACCTTTACTTCTTAAAAATGCTTTGGATCCTCTCCTCAACTATAAAATTAACGTTATGTCCTACATCTATGAATCTGAAATATATTACTAGAAACACATTTCACTTGCATTTTGTGCTTAAATAATCTTAAAATTCTACCCACAGCTGCTAAAGTGCTTTGGTACTCAATACAAAATTTATGGGTGTCTAAATAAATGAATCAAGAAGATGTGACATTCTGCATGAAAGTATGTTCTCACAGGCTGCATCTGAACTACTTACTCCGTACTTGCCCAGGAAGAACTGCCGTTGAAGCCAACTACAAAACACTCATCTTCATTTTAGTTAAATGATACCTTTAATTGTGCATTCTCATTGATTTCAGTGGCAGGTCTGCCTGAGGACTGGGAGTATTTAGCCATGCTCTCAAGATTTGTCAAATAAATTGCATGTAACTTGCCTAGCAGACATCCAAATATTATTACTTTCCTTAAAAATAAGAAATAAGGAAATAAAACACAACCAGTAATGAAATAAATTACAACCTATTGACCACATATAGATTTTTATGCTATAGCGAGTGTAACATGTTTCTCACACCAATTCAATAATGCAGTAGCTGTAGAATTACAGCTGGAAGGATAATAAGAAAAATTTTCAAAAGACTTATTTAACTGTCTGACATGCCAGCCACAGATAATTTTGCTTTGGTTTTGATTCTGGATTTCCAAAAAAGCATTTTTCCTTGGACATTATATTCTAAATGCTGCTTGCATCTTACAAAAATAAAGGTAAATATGAATAAAAACATTTACCAAAAAAAAATCTAGAACATTGTTGATATGTGGAAGTTGCTACTTGACTGTCTTGTACTCATAGAGGTCTTAGAGGTCTTTTCCTTCATTTAAATAGTTGGTGAGGAATACAGAAAAAAACAATCAGCAAGACTATTATTCTCACTTGTAAATACACGTTTTCCAGAAAAAATAGTTCAAAAATAGAACATTTATCTGGTTTAGATGCTAGAGCAAAACATTCCGAATCAAGAGCATTGAGTCTGACCCGTTCTTTTGTATTTGGGGACTAAAGTCACTCAAAGTCTAAGAGAAAAGGAGGACCTTTAATTCTGAAATTTTATAGATGATATATAGACCTTTAACTTTGGCACAAGTAGGCAGAGATAAAATTATATTCCACTAATAACTGCATGAGTAATCACCAGCATTCTGTTATTTATTCTCTGATTATGTGAGAAACCTACATGTCTGGCATCAGAAGAGTGGCCTTAATTCTTTGACAACATATTTCTTTAAAAAGGTTTGGGGAACTGTTAGGTACAAATAAAACTACTCCCTCCCAGGCTTGTTAACAAACAACAAAGCCAGCAGCTGTCTTTATTGGGAGTTTTCCTTTCTAACGATTGTAAAGGTCTAGTTTCAGTCCAACTGAGATTAAGAGAACTTCCACTGATTTGAATTCCTTAGTCATCTGAAAACAAACCCTGTGCTTGGTTCACAAATGAATTTTTTCTTATGTGAATAGTAGTCATCCACCATCAAAATAATAACCATCTTGAGGTGACAGAAGAGCATATACTATTTCTCTCTTTTGGAACTTTTACAAAACCTCAGTCTATAACCCTCATTTTTTCAGATACTTCTGGATCATTTTTCTTCGCAGCAGAAAACAGCAAAGGAGATGAGTGACATTGCTGTCTCAGTCTCACGTTTGATTTTTGATAGCTGCTATTTTTTAGTCTTATTTTTCCCCCTTTACTTTCTTAACTAAAACCTCGAGATCTCTTGTAAAATGTTGAAAAAAATCATAATAAAGAATGATGTCACACATCATAGTTCTGGTAGGTTAGGGTCATTGTGCCATCTCTCTGACATTACTATATCCTCTGTGGAAATATACAAATATATTTAATAATCTGTTAGTAATTTGTGACATTCTGTATTCATCGTTCTACTATCATTCAAAATAATTGTTGAATATTCAACAATACGGATATTAGCAGCATAAACAAGAAAAACAGATGTCTGATGTAAGAAGAAAAAAGTTGCTGAGAGATTCAATGTATATAAGTGAATTCTTTAAATGACTGCACATATATAACTAAAAAAACAGTAGCTGAGATTGTCCCTGGGCTCTACTTCAACAACCGGTTACATTAGTAGAGTCAGTCTTGCCTAGTCTAATGCCCATCTTTCTTTTTACCCAAATTAAGAAAAAATTCGCGTAATTTTAAGAGTGTCAATTAAAAAATATGCAACAAAATTCCAGTTTTTATGACCGGAATAAGTAATAGTAGTATATTGCATTAGTGATACAGGACACATGAATGTTCTGGCACACAGAGAGTACCCAAAGAGAGTCTTATTTAATCTTACAATATATTTTTAATGCAGAGCTTCTGCTTTTAAATTATGACAGGAGAAAAATCTTACCATTTCTACACAGTAATCTCCACCTCTCTTCTGATTGATGTAACGACTGAAGAAAGAAAAAAGTGGACCTTTTTCAATTTGAACAGGAATTGCAACAACTCATCAACATAATTGTTGATGTTCTGTGTCAGTCACAGAATTTAATTTTCAGTTAATGGCACCTCTAATCAGTTTTCAGTAGAGGTGCAGATTTTGATCTGTGCTAGTTAATATTACTAAAGGCAGACTGAAGAAACAGGAGCTCACAGGAGTTCATCAACAAGAAATCACACAGAATGACTACTCAAAGTACAGAGAAGCATATGGAAATGTTTAGAATTTGGGCACTGGCAGGAAAATTTTTAAAATAAGCAATTCAAGCAGCATGACTAAGGGAGTGTCCTGATGGTGGACTTGTGAAATATGAACTAAGCCCTCCCTTGGGACATTACACCTCATTCATAGTTGATGAATAAACAGCACTGGTAACTGGGACACTGGAGAAATCCAACCCATGCCTGAGTAAATGTGATTTAACATGTTGCACTCTACTGTTCAGGAACAAAAGGGAAAAAGTATTCAGTTTTATTGTCAAAGCACCCACAGAAAAGTCCTCAATGAACTATAAATCTTAGACAAGATCTCAAGGTCTACTTTTCTAATAAAGCTTGGAGTTGCCAGTCCTATCTAATAGGCTGACTTGTTACCATATGTCTACATGACAAAGTAGCACTTCTGTTGATCAACATATCTAGGCTGTTTTCAAAACCTGAGCTAACTCATTGGGCAGCTCTAGCACGCTGCAATAACTGGAATAATTCCTAAAGGGCCTAGCTGGATCAAGAAGCTGTCAAACAGCAGCTTTACAGTTACATGGTGTTCCTGCTGTCCTTCTCACCATACGCTGCAGAGACCAGCACAAAACAGCTCATGCTTGAATATCATTTTCGTGACACTGTGAACTGCCCTGAGATGAAGCTACAAAACAAAACTGCAGTAAGAGGGGCCAGGATTTGAAATACGGTCCAGAATTCAGCCTGGTTAGGTGCCTGATACCAGCTGAACAAGAAGAACTTTTCATAGAACATCCAAAGAGATCATCTGTAATATATTCGAGGTAGCAGAGCCTGCAGATCTTATTTGAACAAGGACTGAACTTGAAATGCCCATCTATATCATTTCACAAACAGCTCTCACTGACTCAAGGGAAACAGATTATGTACAGAATGGCTCAAAGACAGAAAAAGGCCTCATTTTTCTGTCCTGAAACCTGGCTTTGACCCTTGAAAAGGTTAAATCAGTTGTATTTACTTCCTGATTTTTATATCAAAGCGAAATGCAATGAAAGCGATACTGCATCATCTGTCTGCTTTATTTTGATTTGGAAGTGTGATCAAAGAATTTCTCTTTGTTTGATAAGTAAATGGTGACTTTTCAGTCCATTATTATCATACGTATTCCTGAAGGACTCATCACGGTAAGCATGTAGACTGGGATCACAGACACCCAGCTTCTGTTACATTCTCAAAGCTATATTTAGAATGCACTCTGCATGTTCTAAACTGTGCTATGTACTTATTGCTAACCCTGCCCTTTTCTAAAGCAATGCATTCTACTAGAAATACATATACGTGGATGTGTACATTATGTGTGTGAGTACATTACAGTAACACATCTTTTAGCCTAAAGGACTTTACAAGCAACTGAACAGAGTTGCTCCCTCATACATGCATATTTCTGTGTCAAGCCATCCTGAAAATCCTGGGTTTTCCATAGGGAGGGAAGGTAATCTTTGCCCCAGGTGAAAGAGTACTTCCCAGTCCTGTTAATGCTGCTGCCCTGTAACTGTTTCAAAGCAGCAACAAAAAAGCTTGCAGTGTCACAGCAGAGCAGTCCAAGGCATCAATATATCCACTTACCAGAGGCTGCAGCAAAGTCAGCATCAGGGTACTATGGCATTACTGTTACATGGTTGCTTATGATCAATTTACTAAAGTTATTTGAGTCATACCGTATTTTTAACAGCAATAGAGAAGACCTCTCTCATTCAAGCTGGTCATCACCAAACTCAGAAAAAGTTCCAGAATACATCAGGCTGAGGCAAATTCTATCTGCAGAAGCCCACACTCCCCTGAAAACTCCTCAAAACACCTTAAATATTAATTTAACTGCTGTAGCTCTACCAGCAGCCACACTTCTCAAATTGAAAGGAACAGCTGTAGAGAGACCACTGCATCATAACACTTGAAAAATAAGTACTGGATGAATTTGGAGTTTGTCTCTGATAGACTCATCACACAAGCTGAGCTAATAGTGAAGTTATTTTTCTGATTCTACTACTTCTGAAAAATAGCATGTCATCCAAAACAGTTGTGTCTGACCCTCAGAACACGTGGCTTTGTAGCAAACTTGACATTTTAGCTCAATATATAGCAACTGATCTGTCTAGAGAGCTCCAGGTCAAACATCAACACGTCATTCAAAATGACAGCACATTGAAAAAGCTGCTAGTCATGCCTGCTGTGTCCTTTTATTAGCAGGAATACAGAACATAATAGTAAATGGAGTTTATTCACGTACTATGATACTCCTACTCATTCTTGATGAATACGGGTAGAAGTGCAATGAGTAACAAAGAAATACAAACTTAAAACTCTCATCTCTTTTTAGTTTCTCATCCTCCCCTTCCATACTCAAGGATAGGACACCAAGAATGACTTCTTTCTTGATGAACATTTCTCAGGAACCTAGCAATCCTTAGAACAGTTAAACAACAGTTCCACTAGTGGTAGGATTTAGTTTTTTCTAAACTTCCCATCTGCAGTCTCCTTAGGAGCAGCAGCAGGCTTTGAGAAGCCTGCCCTTCCCAGGCAGCTCTGCCACTCCCTGGGCTGGAAGACAGCATTCAAACGAATTGCCACTGTGATTTATTTTGAACGTAGAAACACTTGCAGTGGTATAATCCAACAGAAACAGATGGCAATCTGTCTAATTTGTGTTGAGTAATTAATAGCATATAACAACATAATGTCAAAACAGGGGTAATATTACAATATCAGGAGCAGGTTTCCCTTGTTGTTGCTAAGATTATTTTATCCCCTCTCAAAAAGGGAACATAAGTGAACGATTTTCACTTGAATGACATTGAAAATTGAAGAAAATTAAGTTAGGGACAGATCTTGCAGTGTGGCCTAAGAAATGGCTCTAGACTTGCAGGAAAGGAAGGTAAGAGGGTTGGTAATGATGCTGCAACTTACGTTACTTGGCACAAGCAGGGCAGGGGGGTGCATAACACAACTACATGCTCACACAGCACGCATTCTAACGTCTCAATTCCTCTGAAATTTTAACTGAAATCTTCTTAATAAACATTTGCCTGAGATTTTACAGTACACCTGGAATAGGAAGCTGTTTTAACAGAAGCTATTTTTAGTGTTTTAGAGAGTAAAATTTTGATAAAATATTTTAAATCTATTCCCATTTGATAGTTCACATTTTATTTAGAGCAGACGGTAGTTTGCTACTGTTCTACACTAACTTGGCTTGTTTCCCTGAACATACTATTGGATACACGTTATCTTACTCAAACCTAAAGTGTGATTTTCTAGGTGAATTATCCCAAAATTTGGCACCCATCTTCATTGCTAAGGACCCAAAGACAGTTTTGCTGGTGTGGGGAGAACAAGGAAACAAATAGCCATCGTTAAGGAAATAGACCTTTTTTTCTTTTCTTTCTCTACTTCTTCGTTTTTTTTTTTTTCCCCTGACAGAGAACTGTCTGTGCCAATCATTCTATGGCATATCAGTCAAGTTCAGCTCTGCAAAAGAAGAGAAATGGATAAATGGCTACTAAGACAGCAGCAAGTTTATCAGAACCAGTTGATCAGATCAACAGTGGGTAACTCACAGTAGGTGCTTTCTCTTGGATGACAAGTGCAGTATTTCAGACTGTCAGCAAGTTCAGGAAATTCTCCTGTTTCACTTGGTAACACAACACTGACAGAGCTGAAAGTGACTCAAACAACTCCACTGCAATAACTGTTGGTGATCTTCCTCAGATTACTGACATGGGGGGGAAAAAGTGATGTTAAAGCACTAATAAGCTGTGGAAATCAGGAAACCTATACGCCATGAGGCTTTACTACCTTTCTGTCGGTGTGTTTCTTACTGGAGCAATATTATGCTATTCAGGGAGAAAAAAATCTCAGAGAAATTTCTTGTGCCTCAGCTAAATAAATACAGCTCAGACTTGACACCCACCCACACACATCTCTAACTATTGTCGCATGAACAACATAGTTTATATGAGTAAATTTGATAAAAGAACCTTAACAATTAAAAAAAAAAAAGTGCATTCAGAGACACAAGATGTTTTACAGATGTGAAAAAAAGCTTTGACAACACCAAAACTAATCAGTTCTGTACAAGAAAACATAGCAAATAGTTTAGAAAAGACAAGACACGGATCAGTATCATGCAATCAGATTCATATGTACACCTAAAAAAGGAGAATATAAAGAATGTATAGAACAAAAAGATTTAATTGACCTGATTTGTCAGAGATGTTGGCTGTGACTGGCGTGGAGCAGCTTGGGTTAGCCTTTGCGCTGTCCTTGGAAGACCCAACTTTTGGTTTATTTTTCGTTGCCTCTAGTGCTTTGACCTTCTTGGCATGTTTACTTCCTTTGTAGTGGGCCTCGGCCTGGCTCTACAAAGGAGAACAAATCAGGCTCACTTTTTTCTGTACTTCTTACAACAAAATGGATGACAAGGCAGAAAAGTGACACTTTCAATAGTAGGCACCATATTATTCCACCTGGAAAATTTTAGTAGCTTTATATTAACAGTTCTCCTAGATGTAATTTCTCATATATTCAAGCAACAGGATTTTAATGAACAGTACATGTTTTCACTAACTTGGAAAAAAAAAAGCCTTAGGATTAGATACAGCTCCGCTACTTCTAATCTAATCTGTCACTTTCACTCTGCTTAAAAATTTAAACAGCTATACAAATGTAAACATGCCCAATTGAGAAAGATGCTACTCACTTTTTATGCACTGTTCCCTAGTCTTTATTGCTTGCAGTTAGAAAGATGTATCATCCTGTAACATGCTTAAATAATCCATCTTTTCCTTCTGTTTGATCTAGCACAGAAGTCAAAGTATTTTCATCATTACATTAACAGCAATCGAAACAAGCATTAATGACGTTATGACGAGACTATTAGAACAAGCAGGAAGGGATAAAAAGAAGAAACACTATACCTATAAACTTCAATAGACCCAAGCGAAACACATGAAATGAAATATTTATCAGTCTTGATTATTTTATAAATTGCCTTGAATATTTTTTTTCCAAAGACTAAGAAAATTGGAACCTGAAGGACAGGAAATAGAGACGCTTTTTTTTTTTTTTTTCCCCCCTCCATTCAAGCATTGTATGTAAATAATGGACTCTTGGTTTGCCCAGACAGAACTGTACTGAGATGTAATGTTTACTTCACCTTTGTCATAAAACTATCTACAGAAACTAGGTTAGTGTTTTTGAAGTTGCACCACTAAAGCTAGGCACACAAACAAATGCCTGATGTTGTAAGTCCCCATTGCCCTTCCTGACGAGCTACCTTGACAAATCAGGTTGCTTCATTAGGTGCAAAGCTCAGGAACGACAAGCTTAATCCCAACCTCTAAATCTGGAAATTTCCACTAATCTCTTGCAACATATTTCTTGACTTGCTGAGAGATTAATTTACTAAAAATGGTTGAACACAGGTTCAATACAGACCACAATCTGTTTTTGTAACATTTCACATTATATAATTTAGCTTTCCATTTTTACTATTTCCAAACAGAATGTTTTTTAATGATTTGAGGTGCCTCTATTGAAGGTTACATATTAACTATAAAAGTTAATATTGTAGTTCATTTCAAATTAAAATGCTTAGAGAAAGCATGCTTCATGTAGCAAGATGACCACACCTTGGCACCTGGCATATAACAACATCAGTGCAAGGAAACTTTCACTATGTTCATGCAAGAACACATTCTATGTTATTTAGTTCATTGTATTAAATGAAACAAATCACATGCTTTATAAAACGCAGTTATGGAATCCAAACATTTTAGATGTTATGAAGAGTGCCGCCATAACGAGGAAATTGTTGTAAGGTCAGCAGAAATAGGCATTACAATACAGTCGCCTTGGGACAGCATGTAATAAACATTTTATTATATAGAAGAGTGTAAGTGAGCAGCAGAAACAGCTGGACTAGACAATAGAGTAGATAGTTTAGTGGAGTCTTCACAAAAATTATATGCATCATTAAAATTGATGGAGAACTGCAGTTAAAACAGGAGTGAAGTTCTTACACACTGAAGCTTTGTGATTATATACATTGTGAAACAGTGCTTTCTACCTCAAAAGGACAGTGTATATAGTGACATGTTGTGACTATATTTTTTAAAAATAGATTACAGTATGCAAGCATTCAGTCAGAAAAGCTTCTAGATAGATTTTACTTTGAATTCCTTTGAGCTTATTTTTAATCTTCATTATAAAAACAGCAGAGGTTCTACTCATCACTTGCTATTAAACTATTTGATAATTTTAAAATCCTTGGAATATTAACACATGTACAAACACAATTTAAGGATTGTAAAGAAAAGCTACACGGCTATACCACTACTACGTGCACTACTTAAAGGGACACTTGTCAACTTCTGGGCTGGAGCTCCTCAGCTCTGAGCGAGGTAGAGAAGTACAGACTGTTAGCACCTGTTACATCAATGTGCCTTAAGCAGGAACAGGAGCAAAGTAACATCACCCTGTCTCTCTCCACTTTTGCTGAGCGTTGTCCATTTCTCTGCACTTTGCTGTTGCTACATGATGCACTAGAAGGAACGTGAAGCATCAATAAATTTAAATCAACTATTCACATGCTTGTACACATGTACAAAAATTAAAGCGAAAAATTGAGGTATGTGTATACCCTTTCCATTCTGATACTTTCAACTTCCAGTAATACAAAGTATGAGATTTTCCACTGGAGCGCTCTCAAGTTGATGATGTCCCTTTAAATATCTGAACTCTGCTCCGTGTGCACTGTGCTGTTGGTAGGACCATGTACTGCCTGGGGCCAAAGCTACGACATAGGAGACATAGGTGCACTCAAGAGAAAGGCTTAGTCAGTCAAATTCTTGATAATAAGCCTTTCTGCTGATATTTGCAATAATAGTGCCAGCAATATCAGTCAGAACCTACGACAGTCTTTGATTCCCTTCATTCAATCCTCATATAGTGTACAAGAGACCTGTTGAAAACAAACAAGCCCAAGCAGAATTAAAATTCAGATTTCCATAAACACAAGCAAAGCCCTCTGGATTGTGCCTAATGGCCTCACTTTTGACTTAAATTGCATAATTACTATCTTTATATTATCAAACTCATGGTAGTATATTATAAGGTCCAAAGGTGCTGCTGTGACCATCTAAGCCTAGCTTCTGAAAACACCAGCCTTCCCCCAAACTGCTCAAAACATTTCACAGGTGGAGGGCAGAAATGTCCATCTATTTTAAAGTAGCTAGGGATGGAAAATCTACCTTTGGTAAATTTTTTCAAGGACATTGTTTTTATTTTTACGTGGAATTTGTCTAGTCTCAGCTTCCAGTGGCTGGATTTTGTTAAAGCTTTGGTTCTTAGGCTCTTTCAACACATACTCTGTGCATGGAAACATAGGTATTCTTTTCAAACAAAGTTAGAGGGGCATTCCTCTAACTGAATGCCATGTTTTCCAACTCTTTCAGAAGCATCTGAAGTTCAGAGCTTGCTTATTGTTCACTGTGAGATAAACTATGTGATTCCATTGCTTTTTGATAACTAAAATGCAGAATCAACACAGAACAGAATTTTCTGTAACTGTTACAAAAACTACTGCTCTCTAGAATTTTCTGGAGTCATAGATAACAAAAGAAAAGGGTTGCAATGAGAATCTGAAATTAGAAAGCAAGTTCTGATTATTCCTGGTACCAATTATTTTGATTATTAATGTTCTTGGCATTACCAACTCTACTTTTATAAGATATTTGCACAGCTACCACATTATAGCCAAATTTATTTTTTCCAAGTCCCATTTAAAAACTGTTTTTGGCACAGCAAAGCAATATATTACAGCTTACAACCTCATGTAACATACGTAACTGAAATACTAAACATGTATTTAGAATAAGCCACCACATAATTTTTTTTCTTTTCAGTTTAAAGAAGAAGCTGAACATTCATTTTCATTTGCTCTGACAATCCAGAAGTTACACACATACAAGGTTTAAAAGGCACACGATGTATAAAAGAAAGGTAACTTACCAATTTTAATATAAAACTCCACTAAAATAATAAGCAACATTAAAAGTGTCTTTGAAATAAAGTATTTTAAATGGATACCGAATATACATTTTTGATCATCACTAACACTAATAATTAATTAATGCAAATTCCATATAATCAAAACTATATTTGTGAAAATAAAAAATGTTGAAAGCAACAGCAATGTTCCAAGGTTCTGAAAACAAGAGCTCTAAAAGCCAAAACAAAGTAACCTTAATTGATCTCATTATACTCATGTACTCATGCTTTTTAATTGCATAATAATCTATTCCAGTGTACAGAGCTGCATTTACTGAAGGAATAAATCAATGAAGTAAAATAACTTTGTTGATGTCATTGTGCTGCAGTTCAATATTTTTGGAATATTTAATGTTTTATTTCAAAAAGACTGTTAAAATTTGTTCCTTACATTACCAAAACTGAATGTCTCACAAAATAAAGTTTTAAATTCACATCACTATTATCATTTTAAATTAAATGTTTACTAGGTTGGTGAGGAGAATTTTTTTTTTTTTTAAGTGAAATAAAATACTTAATATGAAAGAGCTCCCTATCTAACAAATATAATTTCCACTTTGTTCTAAAACTGACTGTGGTCTACTAGTTCGGTATTATTAGGAATTATAGAAAGCCATCAGGTACTGGCTAGCAAGTTTAATGAACAAGAAAAGCTTCAAGTTGCAATAAATGCAGAATTAAATAGCAGAATGCAAAACACATCTTTGTACTGATACAGGTTGATTTCCACAAAAATGTTTATGTGTTCCCTGGCATTACTTTTTGATCAACAGAACGCTTATTACAAGACATTAAACATGTCTATCTTTAGAATATAATTGCTTAGAGAAAAAGCTGTATTTTGAGCTCCTTTCCAAGTATATTCAACTAAGAAAAAAATATGCAGCTTTCTCTCATATTTTTTTCAAATTTCTATACCTTAAAATATCTCTCTGTTATTTAAGCAATACAGAATTTTATCCCCATTCAAACTCTTTAAACGGTATTCAAAATAAAATGACAAATTAAACATCATGATTTTTTTTAGCAGGCTTGCTATACTTTAACGACTTGGTTGAAGTAGAACAAGTTTTTCCTCTCTTAAAAATATTTTCCATTGAGACACACAAATCATTCAAACTTAACATTTTATTCAAAATCTAAAATTACTTGTGAACATCTGCTTTCAGCTAGCAATTAAGTTTAAAATCTAAGCATCACTATGTTCATCTGTGAGACTACATACAGTACATTAGCCATGATGTAGTGCCTCATACACTAGATTCCATCTAATAAAACATCAGTAATGCAAATCTTCATCTTCCACGTGTAAACATGCTTTCTAAGAAAGCGTGAATATGATTAGCATATAATATTGTCAGTAGCTTTACTTTGCTTAAAATTAAATGTATGCATGTTTATAGATACATACATAGAGAAAGATAAAGATAACCAGGAAACACACAGATCACATAGAGTCATTGATAGCCATATTACCTTTAAGAAAACTTCAAAATTCAGTTAAAGCTGCATTACAAAAGATGACAGAAAATTACCCCTGTCAGGAGCGGTGACTGACAGTATATTTGAAATCAGCACTATTCATTTTGACAGTTCACAAGTGGCTGAGTTTGAGAACCTATTTGCTGTATGAATGACTAATTAACTGAATTTATTACTGCATGGAGAAGAAATATTAACCTATCAGATCTTTTTCAATGACGTGATGCACCTGAAATAGTTCTGAATAATTTTATCTGTAGTCTGACATCAAGAATAGATGTAATTGAAGAAAGCTGTAAAACTGAAGTATTCATACTTTTGTTACACCAAAGCTATGTGTTTTTAAAATTCTGTTCTCAGTAGTTTTCTAAAGCCTAATTGCTCCAAATATTAATGTAGTTTACTATTGAAATGGACATGGAAAAAATGGAAAAGCTGTGAAAATCAGCTATGTCACAAGAAAGTAACTAGCCAAACTTAGTTAAAGGCTTTGTTAAAAAGCTGTTTTTTAACACAACTTTCAGCACATTATAACCCTGCACCCTGTAATCATGTAATATTTCTGTCATGACAAAGTTAACAACTTTTATCATTTTGTCAGTTCTGTCTTCAAAACAGAAAATTACTCTCACAAGTTTCTGAGATTTATGCTTTTATTTACCTCCTATCTGTTTCACTACTCTCCAAAGTCTAAGAATCAGTTTAAATAGTTTTATTTATAGGAAAAATGTTAAAAAAAAAAAAGATTATGACAGTTTTGTAGATTTTTAATTGATGCTATTGATTATTATGTGCGTTATTGTTTAGAAATGTGAGTAATCCATTCAAATTTGCAAAGTTAAAATTTGGCAACACTAACCTAAACTTCGAAAAATTGCCTTCTGTCTTTCTTTCAAAATAGGATTGCTATCATCACATCATTTTTATTAGCTATAAGAGCACACAACAGTAAAGTGACCATCAGCATCTCTTAATGCACAACTGTTGTGTCTGCTTTTTCTGCTCTTCCTGTAAGGTATTTCTTTCTCGATTTCTGAGTTTTTGCAGGCTATGTCAAAAGGCAGCACCAACTTAGAGTCATCAATTACAGAGTGTAATATGCTATGCAAATGCAGGTTTATGTCAATGAAAGGATATCTTATCAACAAGGTGGTACCCCCCCCACACCTGCATCACAGCCAGAGACCTTTCTACAAGCAAAGTGTGCACTGAGGGAAGCAGATACTTCTTTTAGACGTGATCAACAGATGTCAAAACTTATTTTTCATAAAAGAAAAAAAAACAAAACAAAACAAACAAAACAAACAAAACAAAACAAAAAAACCCACAAAACCACAAACACCACCAAACACCACGAAACAAAGAACACCATGTGGACTGCTGGCGTAGTGCATTTGTGTGTTTGGAGTACAGATGGCAAGGAAAGTGAGTAGATTAGCACTGACATTATTAGTTAGTGCCCAAGCTCCAAAAATTCTGTGGACTCTCAATACAAATAATGAGGGAGAAGAGCAGAAGGAAGTTTCTTGATTTCACAAATATGGAGAATTTTTTTTTTTGCCAAAGCCTAACAGGTATCCTTGTAACCTGACTGACTTATCTCTTGCAGCTGCAAGTGACAGTGCCAGATACTAGGGCAGAGCACAACAGACAGCTTGGGCACAGTCTGGCCAAAGTTTCACAGCTGCCAGAGGGACTCAGAGCCACGTGGCAGCTGTGGGAGATGCATCAGGCTTGTCTGGTGGCCAGAGCAAAGCAGAAGAACGAGCCAAGAGCAAGCAGAGAAGGAATCTCTGGGGGACAGCAAACAGCCTTCTTTCCCTTGCCCTGTTGCTACTGGCCCCTCTTACGGGTTTCATAAAGATACAGCAAACCTTACTCAAGCTGTTTTTAGATTCTGCTAGAATGTCTGCAATGTAAATGATTAATACCAACAAACCAGACCTACACAGCTAATATGAAAACCTATTTAGCAAATCTTACCCATAGTTCATACAGATATACCGTGGGTTTGGAAGGAATTCCAGAATTCTTAAGAGGAAAAAAAAATATATTTGAAAGGCTAAGCTAGATCTTTCTCAGCATGTCTTGTTTCCTCTTGGTGGAGTACAGTTGCATCCCTTGCTCCAGTGGCCTTTACGCAACAGTAAGATCTGACTCATTACCACAATCTGTTCCATGAAAAGGATTCTCTCTCTTTTGTTGGATGGTGTCTGGTGGTAGTGAATATAACTGAGATAATTCCCATTTTTTTCTGAGCTGGCTTATAACACAAAAGCAGAGCTTGAACTTTACTGAAACACTAGACTTTACAGCATAGGAACAAATACTGTTTCATCATCACGTAGAAACTAAACAATAAAAATGGTGTTAATATTTTGATGCAGACGGAAAGATCTATGTTTATTCCAATACTATTTACTAACAAAACATCTATGTTTAATCCAACTGCAACTATTAATTTCTGCTATATGTTTTTAAAGAGTTCTCTATAAAAACATGTTAACATGTTCCTGTGCATAACAATGTTTACACAGGCTGAAATAAATATCTCAGTTCTGACCACTATGATTAATCAATCTCATCAACTACCAATCCTCACAATGTTATCCTCCTTAAATTGAACTTTCCAACTTAATGCAACATCTTTTGATTTCTGGTACTCTCCATCATTAAAGTTAATTTAGAAAAAAGCTCCTTCTTCTATTTCGTCCTCATATTTTTGTCAACTCACTTCCCTTCATGGCTGAGAACCCTATTTTTTTTAATGTTTCTCTCGTTTAATTAAATTCTCCCAGTCTACACCTAAAGGTGAAGTGGAAAGAAAAAAGAGCAGAAAGGAAAAAGAAAACAGAAAGCAAGGTTAATGAGCTGGGATTCATGTGTCTAGAAACATGCATCTAGTACAGTTTGTGATGTCCTCAGACGTCCTGTCTGACCACTGAGCATTCTCTGCCAGGCCTACCAGCCAGGTGTGGATGTCCCAGATACCCAAATGACACAAGACGCTTAGGTTTAGGCAACTAATCACACTTTAAGCACCAGCCAGAACATCTTAACCAGGTCATGGGATAAGTATTGTTGAAGCAAACTCAGTTATCACTGATGTCAGCTCAATGTTAGCATTACAGATAAATTCCAAGTCCCTTGACCTCAAAGTGCAAGCTACAACAACTTCAGTTTGGTGTTACTTCACAGAGATGGTATTTAATTTTTCTCTTTCTCTAGGCTTTCTATAATCTCTTCTGCAATCCTGGAGCTGACAGAGCTTGGAAGGGATGGTCAAACTGCTTGTGAAAGAATTTATTAATAGAAGACCACAGCTCTGTCCTGGTTTCAGCCATGACAGAGTTGATTTTTTTCTTCATAGCATCTGGAAAGATGTCGTTATGGCTTTAGGAGAAAAACACTTCTAATAACACAGTGATGTTACTAAAACGTGTTCAGATGTTGCTGAGCAGTGCTACACAGAAACAAGGACATTTCAGTTTCTCAGCTTCTTTACTGTTCTGCCAGTGAGGGAGTTGAGAGAGCACAAGGAGCTGGGAGGGGACAGAATCAGGGCAGCTGACCTAAACTGGCCAAAGGGATATTCCATGCCATATGATATCATGCAAAAAAAAAAAACACTTGAAAAACAGTGGGGAGTTGGCTGGGTGGACAGCCACTGCTTGGAGACTGGCTGGGCATCAGTCAGCAGGTGAGCAATTGCTTGCACATCACTTGTTTTATATATATATAATATAAATCATCATTACTATTACTTTTTTTTCCATCTCTCTTCCTTTTCTGTCTTAGTAAATAGTTTTTATCTCAGCCCATGAGGTTTACTTTGTGTTTTTTGATTCTCTCTACAATTTCTACACTGGGAGGTGGGTGGTGAGTGCACAACACTGTGGTGCTTACCTACCTGGTGAGTTAAACCACAACAAGCTTCCAAACCGTAGCCAATGAATTCTAGGAAGGGATGGCATGAAAGTGAAGGTCTCTTTGGACAAGGGGAAGGTTTCAGCTTCTTTAGGGGATGTCACTACTTCTGATCCAGCAGGAATACTAAAGACATTCTAAAACTGCGTTATCTTGGGAAATAGAAGGCTGTATTTCAAATCGTTATTTCAGAATAGAATTTAAGGTCTTTAACAAAAATAGCTCTCTACATTCAGAGAAAGTGTGACACTCTGCTGCCCCCCTCATCTGTGTGAATTTTTCCCCTAAAATCACAGGTCTCTCTTTCCCAATCAGCCCTGTTTTTAACAACTAAATACAAATTATTCAAAGCAAAATATTTGATTTTAGTAAAATACCATTCAATTCTGCTTTAGTTTACTTATTTTCCACTTTTCTGAAAATTCAAACCAAACCAAATGTATTAGCCATAGTCCTCAGTTAAGTAGCTCAAAACATTTCCTGAAATATTCTTACATATGAATTAAGTATACATAGAAATTTTGTATTTTACCCCTTGCAAGTTTTCTTTGTGATACACGTGTAAAACTGGACTACCAGAGACCCTAGCAGGCCATGTGATGGTCTGGTTTTAACAAAATAATTTTAAGTGTTAATTTTATACTGAGTGACAAATACTTGGGCATCTCTCTACAATGATGGTAGTTGCAAACAGCTTGCAAGGTTTTATGAAGAAATAATACCAAATGCTTGAATGTATGCAAACAAAAACACAGGTATGTAAATTTTATCTTTTTTAATTGAGAAAGACAAGAGGTTCCTTAACTCAATTGTCTGCCCACTAGCAGAGTTAATAGCATTAATCTCTAAAGGTGCGTTTGGGAAATGTTAATGATTAGCATTAGTGCATTTGCATAAAATGTTGTACAAGTAAAACATATAGCCTCTGCCTTCTAGTAACGGTGTACAGTAGAAATGATGGAAAAAAGGACAAAGGGGACACAGAGTCATACTGACACTTGCTGATAACACATAGAACCTTCCTTCAATTACATACACACCAAACTATAATACTCTAGAAAAAGACTGACATTTTGGTTTTCCATATTTTCAACATAAACCATGTCAACCAAATCTTTCAGTACTATTAAAAGTTGTTAATTCACATTTTTATATGCTTACGCAAGCAAAATAGTGTAAGTAACGACCAAAGATTTTTTATTGTTCTGCTTTTACTAAATCAGTCTTACAGTGTAACATCTGCTTTTGCTTCCTCTGTAAGTCTAAAAAGCTGCTGTTTGATTCGTAAAACACTGAAACTAAAGCTCTTTATTTTTCACCTCCCTAGGTAACCAGTTTACAACTTGCATTCACCTCAATCGTTTTATAAGTACCCTTTCAACGATTTACTATATGCCTTGTTTCAGCCATCTTTATTTGGCATATAAACAGGATTGCTTCTGAATAATTAATAAATTATGATGGGCACAAGTAGCAGAAACTGGAGTCAGATTCTTGATATAACATTCTCATAATTAGAAATGCGTTATACAAACAGTGAAAGAAAAAAAAAAAAAAAGCTGACCATAGCCTCGCAGGTATCTATTTTTGCTATTTAGGTTTTGCTTCTTTGAAGCACAAATACAAATAATGCATGATTAAGAACAAAAAGTAATCCAATCCAATCTGATTGTGAAGAAGAAACTAGACAAGGAGCTGATGACAGAAGTGTGGTTTTAAAAGACTGATACAAAAAAAATCACTACTTTTTTTTTTTTGGAAGAGGATAGATAGATCATGCTAAGACTAGACTGAGCTTGTACTCAGATCTTTTTCTTTTATTGTACTTTCAAAAACTGCTTTAAAACTGCAGAAGACTGGGATATCCTAAAGAATTCAGTCAGAATACTCTTTTCAAATTATCATATATTAGGATAAGAACAGTATAATCCTAGCAAATTTGTTTCTCAAGATAAAGAAGGCATCATTTCAATGTTAGATATGTTTACTCCCAGAGTGAAGACAACTTATTTTAAAATGACTTCTAACCCTTATGTTAGATTTCCTCTTCCTGTTCAAGGATAGCTGCGTATCCTAACCTTGCAGACACAGTAGCAGAAGAAAAAATATCTTAAACCTTTGTGATTTACTGCGTTAACTTAATGGGAGGTATGACAAATATAAATTGAATAAATCAGAAATATTTTATTGTATTGATCCAGACCAGTGAGTACACACAGTGTGAAGAAAAGATTACAGGCAAAGAAGCCAATTTTCTTCTTCTCACAGTTGAATATTCATTGGTTTGTATGTTACTCATGCAATAGACAAACCACTACTAGGATCAGGTCAGAAGATTCAAACACTATGAAAACAAAATTCATTTAGGAAAATAAAAGTAAGAAAATCATTTAACAGCCATTTTTTGGTCATTTTTATTTCATTTGCTTGCAATTTAGGTCAAAAGACGTTCAAAGGAACAACCTGCCTGTCAAGTATAAGGTGCATGTCAGCCTTGTAGACCAAAGGAAGAAATCAGAACTGTGAAGTGGGTGAACTGCAAATCGCATTCTATAATGTGCTATAGTCAATGATTTGATGCAAGTTATCATAATCTGATGCCACCAGAAAGGGTCTCAAAACATTCTTAGGAAGTTGCACAGTAGAATTGATACACTGAAAGATTCAGCAGATACAATGGTCACAGATATCTGACTGCCTTCTCCCCATTCCACAGATACAGGATGGATTGTTAAGACTCTTCCATTCCCTAAGCAAAATTTCACATTATAAAGAGAACAAAAATAAAAATACAAGCAAAGAGCCCAGATTTTTATTTTTCTGAAGGAAGTTACAACAAGCTATGAAAGAACTATGCATTTCAAGGAATAATAGTTACAAGAAAATACTTGCATGTGTGCATGTAAAAAAAGCACCAAAAACTTCATTTAGTGATTAGAAAAGAGTCTGCAGAGCTGAACTGAAAGGGCATTAATATTATGACAATGCAGATTATCACAGGGGTGGGAGAGGAATGATATTTAAAATAGGATCTCACACTCGGGGCAAGGGGGGAAAGGGAGCTCATAGATGAATACCTCAAGGTCAGAAGATTGAATCGATTGAAGACTGGAGGAAAGATTTAAAATCTTATGTAAGCTTCCCAGGAGAAATTGAATAGTTCAATGAAAGGCTAGACATCTTTTACAACAAAAGTGCTATTCTATGCAAATATTCCCGTTCTCCAAATATTTCTGTATGCTCTGGTAACAAAATCTTTGTGAATCTTTGTTTAAATTTAAGTATTTTCCTGGCATTAATAACATCACTAGAGTCTCAGCACAATTTAAAAATCTAATTTTCAGGTTGTTTATGATTGTCCTGTCATGACAAGCAGCTGTACAAAATAAGGAACTGCATTTTATTGCTATCAGGAGCATGGTTGTGATACTTCATCCATTCTTAAAACCATCTATTACATAAAGGTTTTATGGTATCTTTTAATAGCTAGAACTGCATGTATTAATCATGCTTAAAAAGAAGAGTAACACCGAGTACAGCCACTCCAGAAGAGGAAACAAGGCTATAATCTGACATGCTCTTGCGATGGAAGCAGAATACGATACGTACTTCTTGTTCTACCTTGTGAGCAAGTTAGATAGGAAAAATTGCTCAGTTGGCAGATGTACAAAATGATATACTACCTCAGCTCATTTATTTATTTGCCACTGAGTTGTGATTCAGTCTGTCTGCCTTGAAGTACTGTTTGACCATCTGAATGTCACTGCGACTCCTCTAAGGATGGGACCTGCCATCAAAAGGGACACCTTAGAAGGAGAGGAAAGAGCAAGAATAGGTTGAGCCACCTTTTCACAGAGGAAACAACATCCAACTCAGAAGCAAGATTCAGATTCACAGAGCTCAAGGAAATTTTAAAAAACTTTAGTAGTTTCTTGTTTTAATCAGTAAAAGTGGGTATTTGGACCAGGAATCAGAGCAGAAAGATTTTTTAAACTTAAACCTTAACCTTAAAGAGGAAAGACAAGTGAATGAAATTTAAAAAAAAAATGACTTTTGAAATCTGTTAACTAAGTAGATATTGCCACTTCAAAGGAAGTTTAATGAGCTTGTCAGAAGATGATAGTTTTGATTCAGAAATCAACTTGAAGGTAAGACAGCAATGCTTCAAAATCCTTGCCAGCCAAGACAAGAAAGTCAAACTGGGGAAATTACATTACAAGACACTTCAAAGAGGAATGGCAGAGGCAAGAGAAAACCAGAGCAGTAGAAACTCATTTTATAGGCTTTTATTGGGAATCTCTAGTAGCACCAAGCACTCAATGGCCATGAGGAGCTGTCTTCAAATTATTTCTTAGACTGAAATTGCAATAAAAAAAATATTTAATATTAATGTATCACTGAATTACTTGTTCTTACAACAAAATATCTGAAATTTTTTTATTAGCTTAATAACATTAGCAAAGTCTCTAAGAAGAAATATATATTTTTCAAGTGTCAAAGGCCATAGTTTTCTAAAACAATTTTTATGAATTGTTAACATTTTTGAACTTCTTTAATTTTGATGCAGATTGGGAAAAACTAGCTAGATGTGTATTTTAGACGTATCAATGTGCTTTTTTTTTTTTCCTTTGAGTTACTCTTCAGGAAACAGCTTCTTTGAACTTTATCGTGCTCAAAAGACAGCTAGAAGTAAACAATCATTACAACTGAAAGTTACTGAAATGGTGACTTTATTAAGAAATCAGAAACGTTATCAGAAAGGACATAGTAACAACAGGAAAAAGATGTCTTTTGAAAGAAAAGTGGGTATGACATTAAGAGAACACAGTTTTTCTGTCTGCTCCCTCTTGAAGGTTACTGGACTGTCACATGGGATATCGTCAACGGTTGTAGCGTTGGATATCATGGCAGTCTCTATATCTGGAAGTACAGAGGTGCTGCTGAGGTAGTATACAGTCGACTGCAAATCACGTTTAAAGAGTTAGTGTCCTAAAATTGAGAAAAAGGTACAGTCTGCTCCTCAAATCCCAGAACAAAGATGTAAGGCAGTAGTCAGATCCAGACCTCCAGCAGACAAAATACAAGCCCAGCAGAGGCTTAGATTAATTATACCTATTGTGCTTAAAAAAAAAAAAAAAAAAAAGAGTCAATACTCACATCAGAGTTAAAGCGAAGCTGGCAGACATTACAGGAAATGACTTGTTTCTTCTTTGGGGGAATGGACACTCCAAAAGTATGGTTTATGACTGCTTTTTGCACAGGATCCATCTGGAAAACAAACAAGAGTCCATTTACAACTTCTCACAGCATATAGTAAAGGAATAAAAACCACCAAGTTTATGCTGGAAGCCTATTCTTTAATTTTTGAGATAAACAAAAGGAAATCATTTCAGCCCTCGTAATAATTAGATTTAACACAGGTTGGAGAATTGGTATTCTGTCAGAACATATGCAAAAAAGGCAGCTCCACTGCAGCTGCTACCCCTGAGCTACCAAATATTCCTTCCTCAAATCCTGCACATCCTCCTTGCTCTCAAGGCTCTGCTGTCACATCTGAATTGCAAAGAGCCCCCTGAAAGAAGCCTGCTTGTATCACCTAGTGATTCAACAGACATTATGAAAAAACACTTTTGATCCCTAACAAATCAGGGTCATCTATCTCTCTCCTCCTGGAGACTTCTTGGTGAGAAGAAGTCCTTTGCAGGCTCCATTAGAAACATTGCTTGCTAGGAAAATTTTCGAAATCCTCAAACAGACAGAGCCTGTGGTAAGACAAGTTCAGGGCAGGATGTGTTGGCACCAGGAAAGGGTACCAAAGTTACCACACTTCAGAAAACATTTTGACACTGAAAAATTTAAGATAAGTGAAGCAGGGAATATATTAATCCTAAATTTGCCTGAACATGTTCACAAACTGAAAGAGATTAAATCTGTGCTAAATATCAGGACTGCTGCTAGTCATCAGTTTAGAATATCCTCAAGACCTCTGAGAGCACTGATAACACTATGACAGCCAGGGAACAGCACTGGAAGTTACAACTGCTATTGCAGTGAGGTCTCGATTAAGTGTAATGTTCATGATGCAGTATGGATGAAGGTTAAAATCAATCTATTGACTCAAATTCATTGATTCAAATATTTTTTCAATTCACATAAAACAATATAACTGGACCAATCTCCCAGCTGACCCTGCTCCAAGCAGGAGGTTGGACCATATGATCTCTGAGGTCCTTTCCAACCACCATCATCCTATGAGTGCCTGTGTATGTGTGGTCCTCCATACTTATTTAAGACATGAAACGGATTCTGAAGAAGAGAGAAGGAAAATGGCAATCTACAAAAAAAAAAAAAAAAAGCTTATTTCCCAACCTTGTTTTTAAGCTAGCACGTGATAGTTCAACTTGCTATAAATTTTTTTCTTTCAAAACTTGTTTTGCAGTCACTGTAATGATTTTTCCTTTGTATTATTATCTGAAAAAAACAAACCTGACTGTTTAATACTGGATGATACAGATCACATATTTGATACTAAGCTGATCTACAAAAGGAAGCAAGAAAAGTTGAAGTTAATGATTAATTAGTTAAAGAATTATAATTGTAAGTTAGCTGCTTCCAGAGCTCCTGAACCTGAGGATCAAGACTGTAATTTTCCCTTGGTACAAAAGCATGCTTCCAGAGAAACCTGCACTAATGATTATTTTCTCTGAATGTATGCATATGTACAAACTCATAAATTTAAGAAAAAACTTTTGCATCATATCTACCTAAGAAGAGATTCTCCAGTAATCCATTATCATTATTAATCAACTCTTACTAATTTTTTTTTTTTTTTTTGGACTGAGGCTAGACAGGTTTCCTGTCAGATTCCTCTTAAGCCAAATGCATGGGTTTGTAAATGTTATTACTAAGAATTTTTAATCAACTTTTGTCAATAAATTCTGCATTTCCTTGACACAGAGGTAACATATTAAGAGAAATAGTTACAAAAGTAAAAATGTCATTTTGAATGAACTACTGGTTTATTAATGAAACTATGATGTTGTTACAATTAACATGATCAAGTCTAAAATAAAAACTCAAATAATTATTTCCTGTATCCTCTGCTTCTGTAATATAATTACAGTTCAAAGTTTTAGCAGTTTAACATATAATAAAAAAATCTGGTTTTTACTTGTACCACTTACTGCATTCCCCTGAATAACACAGCACAATTATACATGCAGATTAAAAGGTTTTCAGCATTCATTTTATAACAGATTTGCCAGTCCATATATACTATGAAATTTGTAAATATAGTAAAAGATCACTAGATTGCTCTATCATTAGAAAACAGCATATTTTTACTCCTTAAATTGAGCATGTTTTGCTTTTCAACTTAACTATTAATCGGTAGATCACATCATCTAGAACAAGACAGTAATGCTGAAAAGTACCTCAACCATTTGAAGTGTCTGAGATCAGTGAGAAGAAACAGCAAAAATACCCACTAGTGTCTGCAGTCCTGATTTAAAAAAAAAAAAAAAAAAAAAAGGAAAAAGGGCAAATGAAGCAATGCTCAATGATTCCTCTGTGTGTTCCAGACAGCAATCCACAGCGCTAGCATTAGCAGTCATCAGTTCAAAAACACACGAGGCAGACTATGCCCAAAGTCCTGGTTTCAAACAGATGCAGCAGCACAAGGACAAACTCTCCCAAATAGCTCAGCTTGCGCTGCCTCCAGAAAGTGCCCCTTGGGCTGCCATGGGAGCGGTTACAGATCCTGCCCAAACACAAGCCCAGCACATAGTCTGGTCACGATTAGAATTCAAGAAGCGCAACATTAACAATTAATAGGTTTTAAATATATCAGAAACTAGGGTAGATTACAGCATACTGAAAAAACAACTCTCTGTCCGTTAGAAGATTAATGCTGCAGGGTAAACTGATCTCAGATCTCTAAAACAAATTATCCTCTTCATTGCAGAGAGGGAGGGAGCAAAGTATTTATTGAGGTATATATTAGGAAATGACGCAGCACACTTGGCGCAGTTGAGAGCACCAGTGTTTAAAAACCAGTTCTACAAAACTGGTTTATTCTAAAAATAATAACTGCAACTAAACAGCCACCACAAATGCAAAGAAAAATTTGCACTATGCTGTTTATGTTATAATATAAGAATTAATGAATAAATAAATGGCCTGGTAACCATAACCAAGTTTAACAACCTTTTAGTTTTGTTCTCCTATTTCAGTTCATTTAATAAAAAGTTAAATTTAAAGATGTCTTTCCAACAAAGTTGAATATACTATCATTTTGCAATGAGTCTCCGTAAAACCACCTGAACTATTACATCGAGTAAGGATTGCAGAATCTGGACAGGTTTCACCAGTAATCTTCTCCTACTACTTCTATTTTCCAATTTCAGAATATGCAAACATGAGTGACATCCACAACCACTGATGTTGGTGACAGTGACAGTGCAAATTCTACTGCACCTCCACCTTGCCTACCCTTTTGCTCCCCTACTCCTGCCCCCAACAGCCATATTTAGTCAGCAACAGAACAAGAGCAGCATGAATATACATAGCATTTCCCCCAACTATTTTCATATGATCCACATATTTTTTCACACCAGAAATTTTGTAGAACTAGGTATACTTTCAATGTATTTGGCAAATCCAAGTGACTTTTCCATACGCTTCCCTAGGCATCCCCTGAACATCAGGAAAACTCCACACTTGGCATTGAGCTCTGTTCCCTACAATCCACTGCTGCCAAGAAAGATTTTTTCTTCTTTAAGCTTAGCTCCGTGCAACTCAGTTTTTTAAGACCTGTACCACATATGAAGTTAACTTCATCTTGCTCATTCTACACACGGAAGTTGTCCCACTCTTTGAAGTATCTTTGTTGGCCTTCTCAAATCTACCATATTTGTACAAATTCTATGACGCATTTCTTAGAGATGGATAGGAACCATATATAATACTCAGGGTGGATCAGTACGGAACTCAGAGCTGACGTTTTCATGAAATCACCTATAATAAACCTAAGATCCCACTCTCAAGTGTCAGTAGCCAATTCATAGCACATTATTTTGTGTGTGAAGTTCTGTGAAATTTTCTTTCCATGTAAATCTCTTTACATTTATCTAGATGGAATTTCACCAGCCATTTATGTCTAGCTCCTCTGTCTCATTACAGTCTTTCACAATTTTTTGGTCTTTGTTCATACTAGAACGGAGAACTGCAACATAAACAAACTTTCTCAGCTCACCTCTCAAGTATCTTTTTGGCGTGCAGGAACACTCTTATGCCAGGTTACTCAGTTTTTTTCAAAATCTTTGTTAAGGGGCTCCATGAAAAACCTTTGGTTTAAAAGTTTGGATAAACACACATGTTTATCTGAGCTGAAGATTCTGGCGCTTGCTTAGTATTCAGGTGATAACAGGCAGTCTAGTGATACAGTAGCAAGGCTAAATTGTGGGTTAGACATCTGCACTTGTGATGGTGCACTGATCTACATTTGCCATTTCTACCCAATTATCTAGCTTCTAAGCTTTCATTCTGCTCCTAATCCACTTAGCTATTATTGCACACTAAACAAGTGTCATACATGCTATTGCCGTGACTCCAACAAAAATCAGCACCCTAAAGCTGTCTTCTCATAACAGCAGCAATAAAACTTCTGATTCATGGCATTGGAATTCAGTGATCTCCACATCAGAGTAAAGGTTAAATTTGTGACTGGGAATTTATGCCCTCCATTCAGTTACCTCTTATCATAACAACTTTCAGGTCAAATCTAGAGCTGTCTGTTAAAGAAGCATTTGTACCAGAATATTGATTGGTGGCTATGCGAGATTTAATGGAGTATCACTTATCCACTGGTCATTAAGAAACTTCTGTACAAACACTGAGAGTGGCCCTAAGGCATACCGTGCTGTTTTACTCTCATAAAACAAAATTTTAAACCGTATGTGGAATAAACTGATAATATAATCTAGTGCTTCCCTCTGGCAATCAAGGCGAGAAAACAGTGGCATATATAAATTATCAATACAAGACAGCAGCTAAATTAAGTTCCAGGATTTTTCCAAACCACTGGACAATCCCCTTTATGTGTGTGCCTTTTTAAAAATCATTACTATAAGCAAGTACCTAGGCAAACAGCAGCAAACATCCTGCACATCAGATCTTCCCAACGCCTTTCTTGATCATGAGGTCATGGCTGACACAGACTCAGTCTGTGTTTGTGACCCAACTGTCAGAAAAGCTGAGCAGGTTGCCATCAAACAGAACAGTGATCCACTGAAGCTCACTCTAAGTTCTGCTATATACACACAGCCTTCTACTAGAATGGTGCATAAGGCAGATATGGAAGTAAATAGCCATATTCAACAGAGCGCATATTTAAAATGCTCAGAAATGTTTAAAATCAGAAATGTTCCAGCGCAACATTGGACATGCTTGGCAAGCCCAGACTGGCAAGAATCTGTTCTCTCCATGCTCATGCTGCTTTTGTCACAACAGAGAATATATTTCCCACTGGGCTAATGGTCATGGAAATTTACTGTTCAAGTGAACACTATGCTGTTTCACATTTCCTTGCTGATTTTGCATTACTAGGAACACGCAAGGTGGCTCCACTGATGCACACCACTGACTTTTCTTATGGGAACTCTGTCAACACTGTCCATGTTTCAGCTCTGCTCACCTAACAGAGTACATTCCCAGAGATGTACCTCCATATGGTGAGCATGCAGGTCTCCAAACACCACCTCCCCACATTTCTATCTCAATGCTCATTGCAATATTTGGGGGTTCAAAAAAATCAAGCAGATGTAAATGATCAATGGCTGAGATAGAAGAGAGCTCTTTCCAGATTCTCCACAGCTAATTCAGAGACTCATACAAATATTTAATCAGAAAGAATAATGAACCCGCAACATAATATTTTTTGGCCATAATCCTGTACTCTAACAGAGAGTGGCTCTTAACACATTTTTTTGATTAACATCCACAGGCTCCCTTACTGTTCTTGCACATCATGCATTTGAATACAGTGTAAAATTTGGATCTTACTGAAGTCAAACCCACCCATACTCAGGCTGGGATGAGTCAATGATTTTACATGAATGTCCCTCCAACAGTATGTCTGTTTTTTATTTTTATTTTTTAATTAAAAAAAAAATTCTCAGTAGATGCCTTTCCCCAAGTGCAGAAATACATAAGCCTGCACTTCTTGCATCCATTGAGGCAAGTCAGACCTCGGGGACTAATATCTCCCTTTCTCCCCACATGGTTCCCAAAATACAGGAACAACACTGTACTCTGAACACAAACCTCCCTGAACACAGATCCTCACTGTTTGTCTCTCCACATCTTGATCAATTTGGCAGCAAGCTACAGCTTCCCTGAGGAAAATGGTGGCTGTGAGAGCCATGACCTCCGCACACTACCAGTAGTCAGGGAAATCAGCCCAAAGGTATTTTAAAGCAAAACAAAAATCTTGCTGTGATTCACTTGCTAACATGTCAGATACTGCAGATACCAATGAAGAGTTACTGCAATAGATCAGTGTTTTAAAAAAAAGGAAAGAGAAATCTTTGGAGTTTACATTTCTACATCATTTTTAGTACGTGAAAACCAAAAGGGCTTCCAGAGCTGGGAACAACCTTTTATGTCTTTAAAGAGATGAAATATTAATAAACTCAGCTCTATCAATTTCCTTTTAGAGGTTACTACAAAAATAATTTTATTTTTGAAAGTTCTACATTATTTTTGCCAACAAAGCTGCAGGGCTGGAAACCTGGACTTGGGACACTGATTTTCTGTCTCCTGCCAGCAGCACTTAGGTTCCCCTTCCGACTTTATGTCTATTCCCGTAGCATAATGCAGAGTCTTTTAGTGTACTACCCTCTTGTATGTTCTCCTTTAAAATCTAGCTTGCACAGGAAAATGAAAAGGGACGATTCTCAATTCCCTATCTGTGCTTATATCTGCAATCACACTGAGTACTGAAAGCAACGTCTACAGCAATTTAGAGATTTGGTTTTAGTTTAGAAGGAACCACTACATCTGATTTCCTAAAAACTGCATGGCAGTTTCACACAGTGGAGAGAAACAGCCCTTCCTATTACAAAATCTGATAATGTGTGGACAACCAGAGTCTAAATTTTAGGGGGGAAAACAAACAAACCTTGATTTAAGAGTTTCCAGCTAAGATAAATTTACACCACTGGCAAGTGATGCTAATGATTGAGTATTCCCACAGCTAACATCCACATCTTGCTGTGTCTGTTACAAAGCACTCAATCTAGTTGTGCCTCACTCAATTAGATTAAAGGGCACCCTAATGTCTGAATGCGTAGGCACTTGTACACTGCAATCAGATCAGCATTTAACCTTCTCTTTGATAAACCAAATAAGTTGAATTCCTCTCCCTATAAAAGTCTTGATTCATTTGTTAGTTTTTTGTCTGACTCCTCTTCAGATTTTCAACATGTCACTGAAGTACAGGCACTAGAAGTGACAATGGTATGCTCAAATACACTCTCTCTTCACCTACTTAATTAAATCTTACTTTTTTTTTAGAGCAAGAAATGCATTAATCTTCTTGCCTAAGAAGCAACTTGAGAAGCACAGCCCTACATCTTTACTGACTGGCTCATCTATCTATCTTGTGTGCAAACACAAACAATTTTGCTGTATTCTGACCTCGTCAGAGAGAAGGAGCTGGCTGAAGCACCACCAACCTGGGAGCCCTATGCTGGGGCAGAGGCTGCTTTCAGTCAGGTTTTCACTTAAGAAGGCTAACTCACAAGAACTCATCTAACTGAGTGCAGGAGTCCAAGGATGAAGCCTGGTCTTCCTGGTAGAACTTTGCTGCTCCTAAACCAGAGCAAAATAGTGGCTTAGACAAACAAAAGGAAAAACATTTTACACTGGCTGAAATAAAATCAGGGGTTTTCTGATCTTTTGATCTTCTGTTCACTCTATCTGTGTGTTTTCTGTCTTAAATCAAGAAATTCAAAAATACATTTAAAAAAAGTTATGTAAATACTCTAGTCACTCCCTCCCTTCTCCCCATATAACATGTTAAGCATTGAGATTAAAAGTGAATTGAGAAAACATCTTTTAATTCATTTTTTCAGTGCTAGGACTATTCCCTCTTTTCTTCCTTCCCTTCACCCACAAATATATTTATCACACACTAAAAATACTGGTTCAGAAAATAGTAATTAGGAGTCACTTAAAAAAAAACTTTCCTAAAAATTAAATGCTAATGCTGTTTTAAAAATTGCTGTGAAAAAGTTATTAAAATATTTAATGACCATGGAAAGGCTTAACCCAAAGAAGAAAGAACTGGTGGGGCACCACAGCAAAACCTTCCCAATCTGGTCTCAGTTTCTTAGAGGGCTTATCACAATGATAATATAGATACATAAAAGGACTGAGTTTCCAAACGTCAACTGATGCTACTGGACAATTAAGTATTCAGGATGCTTCTGTTTAGAATAGATTTAACTCTTATGGTAAGAAAATGTTAAATTTTCTGTTCCAGATAGGACCAGAAATTTTTGTAGCTGAGGTAAAGAAAAAGAAAGCTGCTGAAAATGTTTAGGGACAAAATAATGGTCATATGCAAATGGAAAATGTGGAAAAAAGTATCTGAGGTGTAACATTTTGTCTTATACTAAATTCAGCAAGCTGTAAGTAATCAACAGCTTCATTTATAACCCATTCGAATTACTCCTTTACTATCATACAAGACTTTGTAAGATGAACTTTTAAGACAGTGGAAGACCAAATCTGAGAAAAAGAGCTAAGTACAAACTCAATGGCTAAAAAAAATACTTAAGCGATATGACAATTTCCCTTCCCTTTGTGACTTTACTGGCTCCCAGGTTTAACTGTACTTGTATTATTCATCTATAAAATGGGGATAAAAATATTTGCAACATCACAAAGAAAGCTGAAAGGTCTAAATAACATGTTTACAACTCTTCCAAATACTCTGATGGAAGATGCTATGTAACTACTATTTATTATTAAGGCTGCTGTTATTCAGAACGCTCAGCTGTGTTAAGCTAAATGAAAAACACTACCAGCAATACCTTGCCTGCAGATGCAGCAAAAAATAAAAACATCCTAGAGTTTGAGATGTGCTGGAAATCAAACTGGTAACACACCCTGTGAGTAAAGCTATTCTTTTTTACACTACCTATTACCATCTGACAATAAAATAATCAGAATAGGTGAAATAATATTAAAAATTACCTTTCAGTAAAATCCTGCCAAAGGACTCAACCCTAGGAGGTAGCGGTCAGAAAAATATAGATAATATGTGAGGTAAGATCTCTGATTTTTGCTTTCAACTTTGAGTATGCCCTGAGACCTCACTCTTCTTCTTGGAGGTCTGCTTTAGCTTTTGTTAACAGTTTTTTTGCTCTCTGCCTGTCCCAGAACACCAACATCACAGGAAACAGAGGTACCCTGTTAGGTAGACCTGAATTTCCTCTGTGCATCTGAACTGTGCTTAGAGAGGTTAAAGCCAAATCCATATCAATTCAGTGAACAGGAGAGAATAAGGACACAGGAAGTTTAGTCTTTCTAAATGAAATAGTACTGTCACCTTTCACATACTGAAAATACATATCTAAAAAGAGGATAAGTTATATGTATATATGCATTTGAATATAAATGTATACAATTAATATAAATGAGCAGCAATTCAGAACTGAAAATTTCTTATGTTAGCTGACAACTGTCATTTATTCTTCACAGTAACAAATAATAGGCTTTTTTCATATAAAAATCAGTAATCATGTTTCTGGCTTCAGGGTTTTTTTGATCAGTGCCACACATGACACAAACAGCCTTTAAAATGCTTTTGATTAAAAAAATCCGCTGCATTTGGATTGCATTTGAAAGAATGTTCAATTTCTCATCAAACCTGCCCTGAAACTTAACATAGAAACAAAATCTGTTTTTGTTTTTAAATCTAGGTGAACGAGATACAAAGTAGGCAAACAGAGAAATCAGTATTTTCTAATACATGAACAAGAAATGCCATTCTCTTTCCACAGCCTTAACTTTGGGAAACCTCTGAGGTTTGTACATCTCCACTGTGGGATCAGATAGGCTGCACACAGAGCAGAACAGGTTGAAAGTCACAGCTCCTGAAATCAACCCCATTCAGGCAGTTGAAATGGGCTGGTCACTGCCACGAACCTGGGCACCATCAGCTTTCAGGCATGCTAACGAAAGACAGGCTTCACACTATGACTTTAAATTGTCATGCGCTATTCCTAAATTGTCATAAAACTGAGTGTATCTAAATTGAAAGGCCAGCAGCTATATCCATATTCAGAGAGTGCAACAGGCATTAATTCGTAGCTAAATTCTCATGATTTATTAACTAATAATTACTTTAGTAATCCTTTCTTGTCTCATAGAGGGATGTGATACAGCAGTAAGGAAGGACAGGAATGCTGAACAGGAACAGTCACAGCATGCTGAGCAAGCGTTTCTGCACTCATCTTGACACATCAAGACTTCAGATTTTTCTTAAGGTGCTTGGATTTTTTCTTAGGATAAGGGATTGTAATTATAAACTACTGAAATCTTTACACGGACAGTGATGCAATACACTTGTCACATTTGTCTTACAATTTTGTGACTGTCTGCTGTGACAGTAGATATTTTCCTCACAGTCTAATGCCTAAAATATTTAAGGCTAACAATCCTCTCCCTTTAAACATCGCTTCCTCAATGCCATGAAGACACTACTAACTAAAGAAAGCAATTCAATGACAATGAAGGCTTCTTAGCTATTCCCTGTGCTGACCCAGAGAAGGAATAAATATGGTGGAAGCTTCAGGGAGACTAATTCTCTTCAGGGAGAGGTGGTAGAAGCCCCGTCCCTGGAGACATTCAAGGTCAGGCTGGACCAAGCTCTGAGCAACCTGATCTAGCTGTAGATGTCCCTGTACATTGCAGGGGAGCTGGACAACATGACCTTTAAAGGTCCCTTCCAACTCTAAGGATTCCATGATTCTATGAATTCCGAGCTTTCTAGTAAGACAGACAAAATATGCAGCTAGGGAATAGAACTTTTGGAGGACTCAAGGTTTGTATGCAGAAACTGCTGGGATTTCTATGCAGAAACTGGAGTTCTTTATGGAATAAGGCTGGTGAACGAATTACTTGTACGCACAATAGGAGAAGCAGAAGAACAATTTCAGAGCCATTTTCAAAACCCACATGCTGAATGCTGAGCTGACACAGTGGCAGCGAAAGGCCAGAGTGGTGGGGACATGTGCTGTTCCCGCTGTATGGCACTGCACCTGCTCCTTACAGATGGAGCTGCCTGGCTGACTGCTCATCTAGGGGAGTGAGGGGACCAAGCTCATCCATCCAACTCCTGCTAAAGAAAATACAACGCTATCGGAATCTTCAAATCATTACTAATGTTTCAGGAGATCTGCCTTTAAAGACAGTCTATTATTTTAGATAAATGTTCTTCCTGAGAATAATATGCATTAAAGACTAGAAACAAGTCAGAAAATATTTAGTCTCCTATTTAACAGAGAGTTGCTGTTTGAAGAGATTCCTGACAGGAGCTAGGGAATCTGCCTCTTAAAACTGAAACACAACAAACTGTAAAACCTGTCAAAGACTCAGTGACATCTCCACACTTTTGGCAGCACAATTTTTCCCCCATACCAAACTTGGTGCATCTTACAAGGTATTTATTTCAAGCTAATGCTTTCTGAAAGTTTCAACAGAAATATCTCAAGTGTTTTGGGGCAAAAATATATCGCCTTGAATAAATATTTTTCAGGGCTTCCAAAGGCTAAGAAGAATTTCTTCAAAAATTCCTACCAGAGTTGAAAGAGATCTCTTCTGGCTGCATCAGAGCCACAGAAAGACAAGGAGAGATCCCTGACTAAGGACGTGGAGGGAGGTGACAGGTGCTGCCAGGGGAGAACGGTGTGACAACAGCAAGGCCTGACCGAGGTGCAGGGGAGCAGGGGTCTGAGTCTCCACCATTGAGGCTTTATTGTGGGGTTTCAGAACCTCTACTTTCCTCACCAGTAAATAACTGAGAAAATAAGCAGTAGTCTCTTCCCCTCCCCCCCCCGCTTTCTATCAGGTACCAGGCTGATTTCTCATGTTGTAGTTCAGGTGGATCTGGCTATGATCTGGAAAACATGAACTATGCAGACTCCAGAATAACTGATGGTGAAGGAGCAGCATTTCTAAGTGTTCTACAAAGAAGCAGAAAACCTGAAGTGCTCTGTGTGCCTGCACTAACTATAAAAAAAGTGGCTTATAAGATGTCTGTAAGAAAAACATTGCTATCTCTTGGTTTAAAACAAAACATCCCAGCTACTCTACAACTTTTAAGTTAACTGCTTAAATTTCTTTTCTGTGTCATTAGTCAATGAGGGTACGATATCGCTCTTAAGAAAATTCACTCAGGAGCCAAGCATTTCTGAGGGAGAGGAACAAAGCAGGTCCTGCTGTTCCCTTGGCACTGCACTGAAGGGAGAAGAGGAAATGAGAGCCCATGGACAGGCTGCACAGGTACAGGGGACAGTAGGTGATGGGCTGGCACCAGCCAGCTGGCTGCACCTCTGCTTCATTCCTCCTGTACACAAGGCTGAGCTCCACAGGGTGCTGTGGGATGGCAGCAGAGCACTAAAGGGCTGAAATTTGGATCCCGTGAGGGAAAGGGAAAGCTGCTGTGCTGCAGTGCGAGGCCAGAAGCAGGAGAGGTTCCACTCCTAGCAATACAAGGCCCTGGGCTCTGATCTGCTTGATTAGGGGCCCTTCAAATTTCAGGGAGAGCAAATGAGAACTGGAGAGGTAGCAACTGAAAATGAGGGACATAATTGAAAATGCAGGAGAGGAAAGAGCAAATTAGTCCCTTCCAGTACTCTTCCTGGGGACAGGCCAGCGATACTTAGTCCAGGCAAGGCTAATGATGGAGAAAAGACAGAGATATCTGACTACATTACCAGTTAGCTCCTCTTTCCCTTCCTGCAGACCATTCCAGCTGGCTCACCTTCCCTGACAGATGTGAAATACTTCTGGACCGCTTTGTTTGGAGGACCTGAGCTCTAACGCAGAGACTCATCAGAACCTTCTGCTTGAAGAGGAACAGGTACTGAAGCAGCAGCAGAGCCTCCAGAGTCCTCTATGGAGAGTACAAACTAGCATTTAAGAAAACAATCCTTGTCTAGTTAGATGGAAAATATCTCACTGAAGTTAATGCTACAAGAGATACTATAATTTTTGATTACCCCTGAGGCCTTAACAAACTTGGAAGGAAGCATATGACTTGCTCATTATTTTCTATGATGATAGAATCTCAGAAATTGCTGACACTGCTTTTGTGCAGACTGATAGGTCCTTGGCTGCACTGTTTTGACTGAATTCGAATTGTGCAGTTCTGCTCTCATTTTAGGACAAGGTAGAACATGTAGAGTTTTCAAATTTTTCTTTCTGAGGCCTATATATCCCTTATAGGAAGATGCAGGTAGCAATCGTTTAGTTTGCTTTGAGAGATAAATCCTTGCTTTCAACCACTTTACCACAAGCATAGTGATAACCTTCTGTGATGTGATTTTTCTTCATTCAGTCCACAAGATTAATGACTCAAGAAAATGAATCAGGGAGGTATAGAGAAAGAACTGTACAGAGGATGAAGTTGAGTGGTAAAAGCCAGAGAGTGTAAAATTCAAGATTACATTATAATAGACGAACACTGGGGACCTAATTAAAACTGTGCAGAAGTCTTAGCTTTGATTTTCGCTAACTTTATGAACCTGACTTTGAAGTCTCAAAGACCTTATAAGTAATCAACATGCAATATGTTACATGGTAAGGAATCATTGAAGTCATTTTTGCATGCTAAAGAAGAGTTGTATTTATCAACACCCTTTTGCACAGCATCCTTTCCAAATTGGAGGAATTGGTTTGGGACTTCCTAAAACACTGGATCCCCTTCTCCTACAAACAAGAATATTCTAAGTAATATCAGCCAAAAAAATTATCTGAATTACGCATTTCAGGCAGAGGGGTATGAGTAACTGAGCAAAACCTTCCAGAACTTGGTGTGAGAACTAATGCGTTGTTCCCCTTTAGATCTGCTGCTGCAGCACTTTTGAGAGCACTTTTCTGTGCAGCAACGCATGCTCAGGCCACAGCAGCCTGGTCACACCTGTCCTGCTCCGACAAAACCATTTGTTCGTGCTCTGAAAAGCCCAGGAAGAACAGAGCACCTGTTCTGCAAAACCTCACTGCTTGGAGTCCTTTATTCCGCACTCAGAAATTGATTCACTGAAACAAAAAGGTGTCCCTACTGAGGAACAGAGGAATGTATCCAAAAGAATCAGCACAAGCATCCCCTCCCTAATTTGGTCTAGATAATAAGCAAGTCTTAAAGAACTAACAAAAAATTTAATTGGAGCATGAATCAATACTATACACATATCCACATTATTTTTAGAACTGTTGCTGTTTTCATGAGAAACAGAAGAGAGACCTCTTAAAGTAAATCATGCAATTCTGTCAAGAAAATAAGATATACCTGGGGTAGTCTTTCCTTTTTTAAAAAAAAAAAACAGTCTTCACAGCATTTTGTCTGAAAGCACTCCATGCAGAGAGAAGCAAGCGATTACAACACATTCACAAATGAAACGGGGCCAACACCAATGTTTCATCCACATTGGCACAGATATTTTCAGAACTGAAAACTATCAAAGTTAACTGTATTAAAAAGGGTTTACCCCAGATTTTAAATATATTTCCACAAATAAGAGAAGCTGTTTTGGAATCATGGTAGGGGGTGCTCCTTTAAACATGTATCTAGTTAATAAAATTTCGCCTAATTTTCTTCCCCGCCCTCTTAGTTGCAGTATTAAACTCTTCAGTAGAAACTTGTTTTTCAGGCCATTGAGATTTAAGTAAGAAACCATCTCCTGACAGAAAAACACTTCTGATGCAGAGAAGTTCTCTTGAGATCACATTTCTTCTTCCCACGTTCAGTGAACATACGCAAGGATGAACAGCAGATGTGATGGCCATTTCCCTAGCCCTACCAAAGGCAAACAGATTTGGTGTTGTGCATCAGTGATGTCACCATCTACAGTCCTTAACAAGGCCTCTTGTCAGTGATTAATCTGTAGGCAATTGATGGCTTTTGGGGGTAGGCAGAAGGGACAAAATGTTCTTCCAATGCTCTGCGACTGCACAGGAGGAAACACTAGGGCACTTCTGAAAATGTACATAATGGAACAGGCAGGTTTTGGTTTTGTTCACTCAAATTTGATCTGGAAAAGTGATTTTGACAAGTTTTTTACATACTCTCCCCACACATTTGTATTCACAGTGAAAAAAATGTATCAATATAGAAACCTACGTTTGCAAAGGTTGTGCTAAGTTAAAAAGAAAGGATGCGTATGACAGCTCGTGTTCACTATGCCTGTCAGAAGATAACCATAAATAATTTAGTTTTCCCATGAGCTTTAAGGTTCATCATAAAAGACTATTAGGGAAGATCAATACCTACAAGATAAATGGCAGTCCATGAATGAGAAATAGTGCAGAACTGAAATACTGTTCCTCAAGAAGAATGTAAAAATGTGGTGTCTGTGGTGCATAACATTGTGATTTTGGATAATTACCAAGAATTCCAAGGGAGGAAGTAGATAATATTTGCCACTGGCCCCAGGCTTCTCTTTTAATAAAACTCATAGAAGCTTGGAGAGAAGTGACAGGTGTGAAGGATAAGCACTCCAGGAATTAGGCAAATGGAACGTAATCCAGATAAATGTAACATAGTATATATAGGCAAAACAGTCTAAATATCCAAATTAATCTGCCTCTAGGAGGCTACTGCAACTTAGAAATTCAATAATACTACCAGAAAGCGAACAATGGTTGACTACAACTATAGCATCCCTAAAGAAAAAGTTTTCTGACACTTTATGTACAGTTCTGTGAAAAACCTCAGCTATAATGCTAGTGCAACTGGAAAACAGACAAATCAATAACAAAATTCTCAAATGTATTAGATGAAGGAAAATGAATATGAATTGCATCATGACCAGGAGAAGAGACACCACTGTCTCAAAATTGTATCGAATTTTGGCTCCTGCTCTTTTAACATACTTGGATTTGTATCTTTTCTCTCTTTGTACGCATGCACATGCATGTACCCACCAGATCTGTACATGTGCACAACCTCACATTGGGCTGTTGACATTTGAGAGAAGCTGGCTGATACATTACCTCGTAACTATCCCACAGCACCGGCTGCTGTAGCACAAGGTCTGTCAGCAAGATTTATTCGCAAGTCAGGAAGAAGAATAAATCTTCTTGCTGTATTAACTACAGACAGAGAGCAAGTTTTCAAAGGAAAAGCGTGGTGGTGTCTCAGCTGATCACTGCCTGCTGGTGCTGGCAGTGCTCCCCATTCCCACAATAGTGACAGTCACAATGCTCTACCGTTCAGGGGACAGTCATGCATCAACAAACCGTATTTACTGACTCAGCAGAAACAACTTGCAGAAGTTTTCTTCCCATTGCTATTGACTTAATGTTTGCTAACTCATTCCATGCTAAATTATCTCTACACACAGAAACCTGAGCAGCAGCATGCAAAACATCGGCTTTGGTGCACTCCATGTGTTTAAGACAGTGAAGGATCTAGGCCTTACCTGCCATTCTGTCTTCCCCCACTAACGTTAGCTTTTTTCTTTTTTACAGTTCACGGAAACGCATACGTCCAGGCAAACACTCAAAATTATTGCATAGCTCATTAAAACTACCATGGGGCTTTTTCAGTGTGCAAACAACACCCCCACAGACCAAGTCAAAAAGGTTGGGGCCCATGTACAGCAAGAAGGTTGGCAACAGCCTGAGACTTTCACCCAAGGGAACAGTAACCAGTACAGCACAGAGTTCTGTTTGTCAGCTTCAATACTGGGTATTAGAACCAGCTTGGAAAACTTTACACTGAAACTAAATGCAGAAGCATCTTTACTTACTGTGTTAAAATTTGGGAAGAATCCAACAGCAGAGCTGCTGTCCACAGGGAAGGACATAAAGGGTTTGATATCCAGGGAAGGCTGCATCATCAAGGTAGGTGTGCGCACAAGGGTGGGAAGTGCAGTAGTGCCTGCCAAGAGCAAACAAAACCAGGAATTCATAGTATTCTCCTTTCCATGTTACACACAGCATAGCTATCTCTTGCTGACACAACCTCCAAAAACAAATACTGTGTGGAGGTAATAAAGCAGAGCTCTGCAGGAGTTAATACCATTAAAAGAAACCTATTACTTCCACACGCTACAGATGAGGCAGAGCACTCTCTCATGGCCACAGATACTCAGACGCTGAAGAGGAGACATATGGTATATAAATCACCCTGGCAGGTAGAATAAATCCTTCCTAAAGCTGAAAAATTCTTCTGCGACAAAAAGGCCAGGATGGGCGTCGATGGAAGTCAGATGCTTTTGCAATTCCTGGTTGCCTATTAGATCAACTAGTGCAGGCAGTACATGCAAGCTGAAATCCAGAGTTCTGTTTCCAAATTGCAAGCTATGTGTGTTTTTCCTTCTTCTGATGGCTTCCATAACTATCAGGTGCTGCACAAACATAATTTCACCCAAGATTTAAAAGAATGCCTTCTGTTTTACAGTGCAATGCAAATATTAGAACAAATAACCAGCTGGCACACGCATGAACTCAATTCTTTACATGTAATGCAAAACAGCATTTTCTTAATTGGAGCCCAGCTCTTTCTCTCCAAACACAGGCTTTCCAGAAACATACTTGCTGGAATTGTTACACTTGAGAATCACGGCCCCAACAAGATCCCAAAGGAATGTGAAGGCACAGATGTCCAAACGTTCATTTATAACTAGCTATCTGCCCTATCCACATAATAGCATGCCTAGCACACTGCTTCCAGCTCTGCCTGTGGGAGTATTTTATTTTTGCTGAAATCATACAAAATAGATTTCAAACAGCATTTTCCTCACTGAAATCAAAAATGAAAAAAATAATCTCAGATTCTCCTTCTTGGGTCGAATAAATAATTCAGCACAGACTGGAGCAGGCACTGGAACACAAGTCTCTCAGGTCTTTACAGGAGGTTGAGTCATTCTCTGCCTCTCCCCTAGATCCCCTGGCAGAATTTCTCCATCATTACCTCCCTCTCCTGCTCACCAGTGGCCAGCACATCAGCCAGGAGTGTAACAGTCCTCTGGGGAGCTTCTTTGGTCTCAAGCAAAGCTGACACAGTAACTAAGCTTTTTCTCATAGAAGTTGTCTGAGCTTTTTAAACCCAGTCAGGAGGGGGAAAAGAAAGAAGAAAAGTAAACCAAGCACTTTCCCCTCTCTTCTCCCACAAAATCAAACCATTTGCATCTGCTTTCAAGATGCCAGGCAATCCATGTGGGCTGCTCCAGTATGAGTCTTACACTAAACAACTCTCTTCTTCCTGTTAAGGGCACACAAAATTCAAGGCAGAGAAATTTTCTTTCATCTCGTTGTTGTGCCTTCATGAACACGATTTCAAACCCATTCTCTGGTATCTGAGAGGGAAGTAGAGCTCAGAAGCCAGATGGGGCCGCATGAATTTACTGGATGGCCAAACACTTACAACTAGCCCTGAGCGCAAATTTTGTAGATGCTAGAGATACAGACAATTTGATCACAGCTGCAGCATAATAAACGTTATATTATAGTCTAGCAGATGAGTAGCAGGCTATAATCTACTTTGTTTCTTCTACAGAGAAAGAGTGAGGACAACAGAAAGATGAGTCAACGACAACTATGGAAAGAGAACAGTTAGGCATCATCCCAACTTAGCTGCATAAGTTGAAAGGAAAAATATGCTTGAGGTACAGTCTCAGAATATTTTCCTCTCTTCTCTTACCCCAATACTTTCATAAATGTAAGTTTTGTTTCAAATTTTTAAGTCAGTTAAACTCTGCATTCTGAACAAGCCCCTGCAACTCATTGACACTTTGGCTTAGTTAATTAAGTCAAAACTTATTCAAGTGGAGTCACAAATGTCAAATGCTAAAGCCTGCCTAACATGCCCACAGTTTCTTCTTTGTATCCATAATGAAAAACAAAATAAAATGCATCAACAGGAAAGCAGTGTCTCAGATAATTTAACCAACAAAATATCTTTGACTGCAAAAATGATTATTTCTGTTAGCTTGATCTGAAACAGTATCTTAATTTAGGTTTCAGAGTTGTACTCAAACAGAAACTACACTGTTCATACTGTCCATAGAGTGTCAAACTTCTGCAAGTTTCTCTTTGAAGTTCAGAAGCAAGATCAACAGCTTAAAAAAAAAAAAGCCTGTCCTCTCTTTGCATATACACACTTCAATGAATCTGTGCTTATGTATTTTGACTATATTTTAAAGAAATTTAAAAAAAAAAGTTAAATTGTTGCTGACATTTAAAATCAGAGTTTAGCTGGGTTCCTGATGCTGTCTTTAACTGAGGTATAGAAAACATTTGGCATAAAAGTTTTAAAAATTAAAAAACAATTAGCATGGTCCAGTATACAATGCAATCTTTTCTGTACTCTTCAGCTGAGCACAGATCATTTCAAACACATCTGAAATCTGCCTTCAGCTTTGTAGTCCACAGCATTTCTGCTGCCAGAATAATACATGGTCAGATTACAACATATTCAGAATCCATACAGTATAGAAAATATACACACCGACTTGACTGATTAGTGGAGGCATTGATAATAAGAAACTTGTTCACTTCTGTTTTGAAGTTTGCTACTGCTATTATTGCCAACCAAATAACAGTGGTCCTGTTGGACTGAAGTTTGATTTTCAGAATTATATTTGAAAGCCACTAAAAGAATGATCAGGTAAAGATGACCCAGACTACAGGAGGAAGCACTTCAAGGCAATCATCCTATTAAACAGAACAGAGCACACTTTTCCACTGGCATTACTTTCAAAGGCCAAATAGATTCTTAACATCGCTCCACCGGATCTGTATGCAGACCTGAACTAAGCTGGAATGCTGGCACAAGAAAGATGTAGCTGACAAGCTTCATTATCATCATAAATTTAACAGATGTTTACCATTTCATTAGCATTTTAATGATAAAGACATTTTACTATGTCAAACACAGATTGTTTTAAACTACTCGTGGATCTCTGGCATAAATATAACTGATGTTTCTTGTAAATTCAATTGCTCATTTCAAGTTTGTAATTTATAAACAGTATTTTTTTAAAAAAAGAACTAACCTTCAATTATGACTGTCATAGCAGGAGTTACCTCCTTACAGGGGATGCAAGCAGCAGCCTGCCAAAATCCTCAACTGGCCTCCTTCGCTGTTGTACAAGAGGAGGAAATGAGGCTTTCGTCTGAGCAGATGATTCAAAATGTCTTACTTTGTGCAAGAGCACAGACACGGCAGAGGTAAACATAGCTAGCTTATATCATGGCTAGCAGCCCCTATTCATCTTTTTCAAGTAGGAGAGATGTCAAGTTCAGTGAAAGCCAAGCACACAACTGCCCCCGTTGGTATGCTTCTGACAACCATTTGTGAAAATGATTTCTTCTATGATTTTGTCTTGAAGTGCATTTTCTGTCACTTACAAACACATGGAAACATGGAATGCCTGCGTATTAATTCCTCTGGTTTGGGTCAATATTAGACCATGGCACATACACACACATAAAAATCACAAAACTTCCTAATCTAAAACATTCTGTGAACAACTTAGCATATTTAAAGAAACAAATTACACTTTTCAAACTTGAAAGCATGTTCTTGAAAATTTTTACTAAAAGCCACCACAGAGAAATCTAAAGCCATACTCAATTCCCTTCTCTTTTTCACTACCTGAAAATGTTACCACAATGCTTTAGTCCTTGGATCCAAGGAAGTAGTCCAAATTCAAGACAGGAGCAGTGGAAGAGTAACTGAGGTTCTATCAGGACTGCATTAAAATATCCTGTTGACAAATTTCTGTGAATTGGACAATCTGCATCCATTTCAGATTGCACACGATCACCTTTAACTTGTACCCAACGCAGTATCTGGGAAAACTTCAAAGGGATCTCATTTGATTTATTAATACCCACCACTACCTACACCAGTTAAAAAGTGTCAGCTTAGGGAAAGGCCATGCTGGTATTTTCATCCTTGAATTGCGTGACCCTTTTTGGCTATGAGGAGCCGTGACCTTCATGATCAATGTTTAATAGTCTCATCCAGCCAGGGAACAGCAGCAATACAAGAACAACTGATGGGTGATTTCTGGGCTTTCTCCTCCCTTGACCTTTTAAGAGCAGCATTTTGCAGACACTGCTTTGAGCCAAAAGTATCCCTTCAAGAGTGGGTGACAACTTGTCTCTTTGGTTTTGCACATGTTGGCTGAATTCATCACGGACTGCAACCACACTATGCACAGTCACCCTGCCTTCAGACTTCACACTGTCACCTCAATTTACAGCCTTTTCCTTCAACACTCCAAAGACCTAAGACCAGGCAAGACATGTTTGAAATGTTGCAGGGAACAATTCTGGGAGAATTCTGCATGCATTCATCCATAACCTTTTTCTAGGTCTCCACAGCTTTCAGTACGGTTTATTAATTTTGTCAGTGGAAGTTTTGAACATTGTCAGAAATATTTACTTCAGCATGCGACTCAAAAACAATTTTATAAACAGGTTAGAGCCAGAGGTAGTATCTAGGCTTTCATATCAAATAAAATTCTTTTCAGCTCTATTGCCTATGCCTTGCAAAAAAAAGCCACCAAACACAAAACAAACAAACCCAAGACAACACTTGCCTTTATGCAGTTTTATGGAGATATTGGCACAATTAGATTGTGTATAAAAAAAAAAAAAGCAACTCAAGTAGACAAATGAACCCCATAAAAAATTTATTTAGTTGTCCTTCCTAGGATCAGATGTCTCTACTGCATCAGATCCCAGCCACATGGACTACAGCCTTTTTCACCATAAATTAGAAACAAAACTTATTGCTTGCAAGTCACTGCACTTCCCAGTTTAGGTATTTATATGACATCTGTCACCATAGCATCTAACATCTCCCCCTGTACTGAAAAACTCAGAATTTTTATTTATTTATTTTTTTAAGATATGGCTATACATGGGCATTACAGAATGTCATGTGTTTCTGTTTATGCATAAGATAAACTGTGAAAAAAAAGTTAAGTCCAAGTAAAGTAATTGTAAGTTTCTGAAAAGCAGGTGCTGATATCAAAATGCTTAAGGTAAAAGCTATTCTAGGATACTAATAATAATATTTATGAACTTTAAGACATTCTCCCATGTTAAATATAAAACAATGTGAATAAATATAGCATTTTAGTACTTTTTTTTCTAGAATTCACTGAGTAGAACAAATATTGCTTTCATATAATAAATTATGATAAATGTGATTTATGATAGGGATTCTAGACTGTTGGAAGTAGTCAAGGAGAGATAAGGCCACTCTTTAAACAGTTTCCCAAATGGCAAACTAACACAATTCTAAGCGATATTCACTATTCAGACAATGCAACTTATTTTTAAAAAAACATTGAAGCAGAACCCTGGTATATATGAGATAAGGCACAGCGCCATTCGGCAATAGGAAAAATGCTAAGAACTTCTATGTCCCCAGGGCACCATGCAAACTAACTTATTAATGAATGAGGATGCAGGTCCTTTGCGGCTGATACGGTTATCACCAGAGCTAGCTACTCATATATCTTTTAAAACTTGGAGAGTGCACTGAACTCATATATCTTAAACTTTATTCAGAAACCAAGGGAGCAGTCAGACCTTTCACTGACTTGTTAACTTATTTGAAGAGCACAAACTATACTACACATCTGGGAACTAAAAACGAGCACAATCCTCAAATGTGGTTTTTTTTTTTTTTTTTTTTCCCCTAGAAGCTACAAGGAAAGGCAGCAAGAACTGGAGTAGAACTGGAGTAAAGTTTATGGCTATTCAGCATTAAGCAAGAACCACTCTGCACAAGCATCTTAACACAAGTTATGAGAAAGCATTAGCCCAGGCCTAATCGTGCAGAGCAACATCTGGATACAAAATGACATGCCAAATATTTTCACTCCAGTCTGATTTATTTTTTCAGAGGATGCTTCAAAAAACCGAGGCATTTGATGCAACTTCACTGCAACATACAAATTACCTATATACTGTGCAGTTTAAGCTCTTCATGCTCAAGTATGATTTATATAAAACCAAGTAAGATTATGAAAATAATTCTGCCCCTACAAATTAAAACATGATTTCCAGTGTGCTTGAAGTTAGTACTTCCATTATTATCTAGAAATAAATGTATTACCAAGACATGCTAACAGAATTTTGTATTATTCTTTTGTATAAAATCAGATAACCATGAAATGTAGTATTTCTACTTTTCAAATACACGTAGGATACCACCAACTGGATCAATACCCAAAATTAATTGAAACCTGATGCTGCTGAAGTGAGTGGATTTTCTGCCATTTCATCAATCCAAAAAGTCAACAATTACTTATCTAGCGTTGATAATTGTATGTAGCTCATTTACAATCAGAAAGAAGTATAGCTTTATATTGCACGTATTTCTTAAAAGGATTCTAACATGAAAACATAAACCTACTTATACAAGTAGACTGGATATAAGGAAGAAATTCTTCACTGTGAGGGTGGTGAGACACTGGAACAGGTTGCCCAGGGAAGTCGTTGATGCTCCCTCCCTGGAAGTATTCAAAGCCAGGCTGGATGGGGCTTTGGGCAACCTGGTCTAGTGAGAGGTGTCCTTGCCCATGGCAGGGGGGTTGGAACAAGATGATCTCTAAGGTCCCTTTCAACCTGAACCATTCTATGATTCTATGATTCTATAAGTAAGCAAATCTTTATGAAATCAGATCATTCCTCGACAAAAGACTGGGGACTGACTTGGAATCACCTCAATTTGTATGAATTTTTAATATTCCCCTAATTGCTTTCTCTCTCCAATATATTATGATTGAAGGACATTCATTTCAAAAATGACAATGTAGACTACATATCATGAATACTATGCATATACTTGATAAGAAGACAATTATGGAAAACTTTATACTTAAAACCTCTACTATAATAATATTAGTGCGTAATAGAAATACATTAATATTTATTCCTCTAATCTCTATGGTTAGTACATCAGAGTCATGGAGAACAAATATTGATGCCTCCATGGTGGAGGCATAGATGAAAAACTAAAGAAAAGTGTAATTTCAGTATTTTAAAGACAAATAGATCAAAACATTGATCAAAAATCTTACTCTCCTTGAAGTTATACTGTATTTCTAATAGTTTGAAATAACAACTAGAATCCCTGTAGGTTTTGTATAAAAGATAGCAGAACAGATGGAATGAGCAGATAAATCCAATAATTAGAAATGGAACAGACTATCCTGCATTTTCCTTAAATAACTGTGTTACAATTATCTCATTCTAACATTTGGGAGAGCCCTGTCCCTCCTCAGGTTTGCAGAACATGTGAACCACACCACTGTCTTCTTTCTCCTTTAGCTGTCCCTCTTCCCTGTACTCTTGCAGCTGAGAAAGGAAACACTTGTGCAATAACCAGCTTAAATTTTACAGCACTTGTGCTACCTTGTTCCACACACTTTTTGCAGTATACAAACGAACTCTAGAAGCATTATATTAGCATCAAAGCATGTTTATTGGCACTGTTTCCTTGCCAATCTTAAGCAATTAGATAAATCAAGAAATATCCTTCACTGTATTCAAAAGAAACATTCTGGCTGCAGTAGAGCCATAATTTGTTACTATCTATAGGTACTATGGAAATATTTTTCATTAGTTTCTTAAAAGAGATAATTCTTTTCTTTTCTGCTACCTTCTAAACCAAACAAAGTGATTTGACTGGAAAGCAGAGTGGCATGTTACATTCTAACACCATTTAGTTTAGTAAGTTTGATTTTATTCTAAAAAAATTACAACAATTAAGAAAAGCGAAACTCTTGCATGAATTAAGGTCAACAGTCTACACCAACTTCTTTTCCCCAAAACCCCTGGCTTGCTCAGCCATCTCTCTCTGGTAAGCACAGCCAGAGCAGCTCTGTGCCTCCTCTGCTCCTACTTGGTTCTGAGAAATACTGCTTTGGAGTGTTTTTTTCTTTTGAAGTTGTCCAAAAACTGCAGAACCCTTCTCAGCTCTATTTTCTTGCCATCTGTACAAATGGAGATCTTTCTGAAATCCTAACGGTCCCTCCATTTTTTTTTTTTCATTTGTTCAAATCAGACACTTTCTCTGCCTTTTCCACTCTCAACACAAAAGTAGCAAGAGATTGTTTACTTTTCTGCTTCTAGCCTTAATAAAAAAAGAACATAATATTACCACATGCCTGCTGAAGCCCTAATCTCATTCAGAGCATGGGACAACTTCCACGACAGCCTCCATGTTTGCTTGTTTTTTTAAATGCATATTCCTGGTGCTGGGCATCAAGCCTGCAAGTGGCCCAGGATGAAGCTCTGCACTCCATCCCCTCTCTTCTCAGGATACCGGCACAGTAACTAACAGCTGTACCAACAACTTATAACCATACCAACACAAATGCAACTGCTTTTTCCCCTTTAGGAACCTGCAGGGACTGCAATATAATGATGAACAACATCTTAAAAACAGGTACCTCCACCTAGAATAAGAAAAAAGTAGTAGGAAACAGTATGTCTCTTGACTTAACACATTTCCTTACAAACTGAAGTGTCCCTATGACAGAACAGTTACAAAAAAGACACAATTTACATTAAGTTCCATAATATTGGGAACAGAATTCACATGCAATTAGCTTTCTAGAGAGTGAGTTTCCTCTGCATTTCTCATAATCTGATGTTTCAATCACCTCTAGAAAATTCAGTTACTTTAGTTGCCTCTTGCCTTCTTTTTTTAGATCTTCTCTTGGCATTGCTCCCTAAGTGTCCTTCAGATAAAAGACTACATCAACAGGTAATTTAGATTTTTGAAAGTGGTCTATTGAAACTGTCTGCTGTGGAAACAGATGCCCTACCGCATCTTCCTTTTCTCAGAACCCACACTCCTAGAAGCCAAAAACAGGTCAAAACCCTGTTTCCTGAGCTTTAGGAGCTACCAGCATCCTGTTGGACTGTAAATGGAAACAAAGTGCAGAGACTTCACCATACTCAAGGAGCCAGGAGCTAAACTCACCAGTACTTCTCTCACCTAGAAACACAAAAAAGGTGCTTCAGGATGTGAAAAGAGGATGAGTTGGTTTTCTGACCACAGTTTAGGCCATTTACAAATGGAAGAAAAATGCTATAGATCACCATCACCTTAGAAGCTGCAGAGCTTTCACTAAGACCAAACAATCATGAATCATTTTAGCAAAACAAAAGCATAACACAGACCATGCAGTGTCAACTAGTGTCACGATGCTTACCTTAGTACCTGGGGTTACAGGCCATCTCCACTTCAGCATTTAAACATATACACAGCATGAGGCTTGAAGACAAACAATCCTTACACTTCAGCATAGTGTGTTTGTGATGTTAGGTGCTGCGAGACAGTGGGCAACCACCAAGTGCAAACAAATCAGGGCTGCTGTAATTGTGTGCTTAGCTTTAATTACCCTTGAGGACACCGTCTGCAATTTGACTCCACAGGGAGGGCAGCCTGCTATTGACATCATCAGATCAAATATAACCTAAAAGACAGGCAAGCTGCGTTTCAGTGGCACCTTTCTTATTATTATTCTTGAAACTAAATGTAGGGATTACTGTTTTAGGTGGCTAGCCAGCTGTTACAGAGTTGTATCTTTTAAATAACTTCCTTTACTATTTTTTATTTTTAAAAGAGATGGTATCTGCTCAAATTTTTGAAAAAGTTCATAAAAGGGGACCTTGGAGCACAGGGTTACAGAGACGTTGGAGGGTCATAAGATTCAGAAGATCCAAGTCCTCACATCCTGGCTCTGCTGAATTAAGGAGCACTGCTTCACCTACACTCAAAGTCAGAACTGATGAATAAGTAAAAATTTGAAAATTTATAAAGCGATAATACATGGTATCTAGCTTCTGTTACATGCTGAGGAATGAAGGCAATAGATATAGAACTAACAGATTTGGTAGCACAAACCACCACATTAGTGGCTTTATTGAACATTAATTAGCTTAATTAGTGACTGGCATTCAACTAGAAACATTATTCTGCCTTTGGAATCAGCAGCACGCCAGCCCTACCAGGGCTGGATCATAAAGAGTTTAAATGCTGTTATGTCTTCAAAAACTGTATGACATTAACTTGGGCAACTCTATTCTCAGTTACATTCAGAGACCAAAAAAATGAAAATTAAATTGAGACTGTAAAATTAAATTGAAATTGGAGCAAAGAAGAAAACTTTAATAAAGCATTCATTGACTTTTAACAAGACTTCATGTACTGTAAACTCTTTGAAAAGAAAAATCACCTCTAATTTCCCAAATAATAATTAGTACTAATTATTCACATTCCATAAATTAAATCTAATTAATCAAATAAAAAGAAAATAAACAAATAGATGGTGGGAGTCAATGTGAAAAAAGCATGAAAGCAATTTTGTGAAGACTGCCATACAGCTTGTATCTATATGCCATCACCAGGCTTGAGCAGCCTGGGCTGCCCCACCACCCCTCCATTTTCAAGCACTCCCTTGAGCTGGCACAAGGAGTCATGGCACTTATAAACAAACCAACAAAAGGGAAATTTGCTTTCAGTCAGGGCTGTGAACTGGTCAAACTGAACCCAGGGCCATGCAACGGAAAGTACTGAGATGGGGGTGGACAAAAAGAAAAAAGAAATATGTTGTGAGCACTGATGCATCTCATCCTTGCCCAGACTCCACCAAACTGGACCTCAGCTTTCTGGCCGCATAGCAGACAAATTTCATGCCTGCCACAATATATTTCTGGTTCTCTTTCTCAGGATAGCATCCGCCTAATGTGGTGGTGTTATCTCACATTCAGCTTGTTATGTGGCAATCCTTTTCTGCATTCACGGAGTGGTGAGCCCTGCTTGTGTACTGAGCTGGTTATTAGCCAGCTCCTGCTCTCCTTTGTATGCTTTTGCATAAATTCATTTGTTTGCTTCTTTAGAGGGAAGATAAATCAGTTCTTAAATTCCATTTGGCCCTTCTCCTCTTTTAAAAACACTGTGACCCCATCAGGTCTTTTTCAGCGCTCAGGGCCTTCCCAGTCTCTTCACAAGTGGTAACAGCTCTGATATTTCCATCACTGCAAGTGTCCTTGTGCAGCATTTGTCAGAATTTTGAACATCGCAGTTCATCAAAACACTAACTTGTTCTTACTCCGCAATCTCACCCGTTCACCACTTACAATAAGACGATGACCATGTTGACACAATTGATCTTTTTAACACCAACAATGCAAAAAGGGCACCACACCATCCCAGATTCTACACTTCCTCTGACATTCACAGAATAACAATCTACCTTTTTCCTTGGTACTCTGTAAGTATTTTAAGTACAGGAAGATTTCTTAAAGTTGTTTTTTTTTTTTTGTTTTTTCTTTTTGGTCCTGTGCGTTCATGTTACTCTTTCTTCATTTTCCTTTGCAATTTGAACTACTTTCCATTTCCCATCTACATGTACAGTCTTTGTGTTCGAGTACATAAATAGCTTATATTTTAGTCAAATGTTCCCTGCTACACTTCCTAATAGCTTGCACTGGTGCTCTTACTAAGGGGTCTTTAAAAGAACTTCCAAACTCTTTCAGTAAGTTTGATAAAAGAAAGTCTGATAAGCATCTCTTGAAGAAAAAAAAAATCCCTCAGCCATCTCTACAAAACTCCTTCCACTACTGGTCATGTGGGATTCTACATCATTTCTGCTAATAAATAGACATAGCAGCACTACACTGCATAATTTAGCAGGAAAGAAAATCAGGCAAGATGACTATTCTATTCCTATGTCTATTAAGAATGCAACTCCCTCTCATTTCTGAAGTGTTTTTCACTATCTTAAGGTGTAATATTTCACTCTGATTTTAAAAGCAATAATCCTTAATTAATATTTCGTTTCCTCAATTCCAATGAACTAGATGGATGTAAGCAGCATACAGGTTTCAAACTACCTCCTGGAACAGGGAAGTATTTCCCCTGCCATTCCCCTTCTAGACCCCTGGCTATATACTAAGGTAAATATCAAGCCCATAATTCTGAGAAGATCGAAGCAATACAAACCTTTACATTCTTCTTCTTCTGTCCTGAACTTTACCTGTTTTAAGAACAAGCCTACATTCCCAATCACTTGGCTCTAAATTCATGTTTAAACCTTTTTCTTAATTCTCTTGAGTGCTAGGCAGATTTACCCTTGCATCATACTTAGGTGTAAGACTGAAGTAACAGAGGCTTTGTATATTGAAGGCAATACACATTAGATACCAAGAAACCCTAAAAATCATATTTCTGCTTTTCTCTTTTAATTGTATTTGCTATTGTGAAAAAACAGAGGGAAGTGAAATTGCCTGTATAAACTTAAGGCCTGGAGGTATGATATGTAATGCACAGAACTCCAGCAAATTGTCCAAGTTTGCAGCTGTCACCCTGGTGTGAATCCATCATCATTCCTTTCAAGTGCACAGAGTCACTGGGATTAGCAGTAGTACAAGTGTGAGATTTGGCCAATTAACCTCACCAGGAGGAGCTCTGTAGACACAACAGCTGCCAGGTCATATGCTATACCTAGTGTTTCTCAATGAAAAGGAATAAGAAGAGAAGTTACCATAGTATTTGTTAGTACACTGATAGTTCATTAACAAAAAACACTACATGCTCTTCATTGACTAAAATTCTTCATAAGCTGCTGCACAAAGAAGCACAGTAAGTATGTGGAAAAAATGAACAGCAAATGGAAAGAAGAAAGTGATTATGATACCACACAGATCGCAGCATCTGTAGCAGGAGGACCACAGCAGCAAGCCACGCAGAACAGCCAGTCATCTGGGGATAGGATCACAGCCTACCCCCACCCCATCAACACACATTCTGCACTGTGTACTGCACCCTCCATCCTGCACAAATGTCCTGAATCACAACATCTTGCACTAATAGTTGTCAGAATAGCATGCTAAATAGGACAAGAGAAGTTTGCAAAGATAGGGATGAAAGACTGGTTCCTTATTTAACATCCAGGTTTCTACGCTGCTGCGGATACATCAGCCGTGGTTTCACAGCTGTCTGCATTCCAGAATGGGTTTAAAATGCCGTATATTTTTGCAACAGAACAGCCTTTCAGAGTGAAACCACACTGTAGAGTACACTCCCTGCTGTACAACTGACAGCAGAATCCAATCCAAGAGTGTAATTCAGGAGCTAAGGTTGATTAAGAAGAAGGCTGGGAACTAGTATTTTCAGTAGTACTCACTGGAAGGTAAATCACCTACAAGAAGCAACCCATACTATCAACACGGTCACCCACAACAGTTGGCATAAGCAATCTTCCTCCACATCCACTGGTGCTATGTACACTTTTGGAATTTGTGGTGTTTTCCAGAACTTTCAAAACCATTCTCTGGAAGGACTTGATATTAGAGTTTTTACCCAAACTGTCCATTGACTATAGTATATGCCTCCCAGCACAGGAGGAAATCAGACAAATGAATTTATCATTAATCCACTTTTATGTGCTCTGATTAGAAAGATCATGATGGCTTAAGCAGCTTCAAAATAAAAAAAAAAATAAATCCTTAGGTATTTAAGAAAGTGTAGTCAGAATGGAGAACAGGAAAGAACAAATTTATTTTTCATTGAGAGAAGTATTATACACCTACCCCTTAAAGAAGTAGCATGTACTAATTTTTTTTGTTCTTGTTTCATCTTGTTTTGTTTTAATCGAAGGTCTACTTAACTACAGGCTTTGCAAAGACAGTTTCTATCTTACACGGAAATGTCTGCTTCTACAGCACCTTCTCCCAGGACATGACTTTGAAATATCTTTTATTAAACACTTCTGAAAGCTGTACAAGACAAAAATGCCAAGTGAAATTTAATCCTCAGATGTCTTTTCTATTATAGAGAAGCAGAAATGTATGTAACATACTTTAAAATCCTTATGGAGTGTACATTTGAACAGAGGTCAGTGACTAATAACTCAATTAAAAACAACCAAAAACTTATGTCTTCAGACAACACTGCTACCAGAACAGAAAAAACATTTTCTTTTCTGCCAGATTTAATAGCATTGATTACAACAATGAAAAAAGATAACATTCTACAACAAAAATAAGGAAATATGTCTCCTGATACATTCTAAATTAATTTATAAGTGTTCATCTTATAGGGTGTGATCCCACACGCAGTGTTATATTTAAATCTTGGCCTCCATGACGAAGCAAAGGAAGAATTAACTTAAGCTGAAATAAGAAGAAATCGTAAGAGCAGCTGGATTCCAGTGTGATCAGAAGGGGAAAACTAGTTTTGTGATTGTAAACCTCCATGCCTACAACAACAGTGGTTTGGACAGGATGAGCTTTGTCAATATTTCTACTTCTGTATGTTCATATTCAAACATAACAACAGAGGAAATCTGTAAATCCATTCAAAACCAACTGGTCTTCACAAGCTGGGATAGATTATAGATTGATAAATCAACCCAGCAGGAAGCAGCATGGAGTAAAAATACGATAAGCAAAAACTACAGAAGAGAAAAATATCCTGGACATTGAAAAGTTTTTTTTAAAGGTAAGTTTGGGCACATAGTGAGATTTATGAAAAAATGTACAGATAGTAAAAACAACTTGACGTGTTTCCAAATAATACTTGAGTTGAAAGAGTAAAGGACTAACCTGCGAGAGTAGCAATTAAGGATAAGGAGGAAAAAGCCCAGTTCCCTCTTCTGAATAAAACCATCATGCAAGAAGCTTCATGACCTGGCAACAGCTTAAGGGACAAAGCTCAAAGTATCAATATATACGCTCCATGAAGCAAAGAATTATCAGTCACTTGCTGACAATGCTTATTATGTTAAGCAGCAGGTATCTTTTAACTTGAAAAGGATTTACAAATTGATGTGACTAAAATAAGAAGAAAGCTCTGGAAAGTCTAGCAAATACAGAGAGTTACATGCTAGTAACAACACACAACTAATAGAGAGGCAAGGGTGCTGCAGGATATTTGAAAGACTAGTGAAGAATTGTGAAAGGATAGAAGATTAGAGAGTTGAAAGAAAAGGATATAACTGGGAAAAAAAAAAACAAACCAACAACACCAAACCCACCAAGTTTGAATATATCAGGGAAAGTTTCTTAACACCAAGATTATTCTGAGTGATATTTAATATTCATAGTGGCACTGTTTTTGAACTGAACCAGACTGTGGAAATAATCTCCATAGAGAATTTGGGAATCTCAACAGTACACACAAGATGGTATCAAGAGTGAATAAAACAGCGTTGCATGTACAGCAGAAGCATCCACCATATGACAATTAGATGACCAGCAATGAAGTACTGTGATTGCAGTCATTAAAGACAAATTGCAATAAAGACATTTACAGCCATTGCCATACGATTTTTTTTTTTTTAAATGAAGTATAAAAATGGCCTTGCTTGATTTCAAGGATCTTTTCTTTCAGAGAGTTTTATCACAACTTCTAGGCAAGAGATCAGTAAAACAAAATTTAACAGAAGCAGACAAAAGCACAGGCACGTGCTATAAGAATCAATGACGTCCCAGGTGCAGTGGATTTTATCCTGTCCAGTCCACAGCACAAAAGCGAGTCCTTCCTGCAGAAACAGGATTGTCAAAAGCTTAGCATAATATGCAAGCATAAAAAAATATCTCTGGTTTTCTTGGCATGCAGAAATAAGAATTTTCAGTTTAATGTAAAGGACAAGCACTTATTTCTGTCTGAAACTTGCATTTTAGTTTTCCTGTAGTACTTGCATTTTTTTTTTTTTGCATTTTACATGCAGAGAACAGTATACATACTGTGACAGAATCATCGTAAGAGTTACGTACCAACCCCTGCAGACACTTAAAGCAGAAAAACTCCACATCTGCTCTTCTGTCAGATCAGGTTGTTGAAAATTGAACATTTTATAGTGCTCAATGCAGTAGTTGCAAATTCTGGGGAAAGAAGGTTGCTAAGATTTCCTCTCATTCATGAAGGTGGAATTTTCCACTCCGTATAAATATTTTTGTAAAGCAACTTGTATAGAGTCCTGCTACCACTGCACATTAAATAGAAAGTTCCACAGTTGTAATGGAACTGGGAACCTTTGTTCATGGAACACTTATTTTCATATTAAGGACAAAAATGCATCACAGTCAAGAGCAGGGCTTCTTATCTGTACAGTAAATAAAAAATTACAATTCTATTCCCAAATACAAGTTGTATGTGGTTTCAATTTTTAATTTTCCACACTGCATTTCTAGCAAAATTCACTCTAACATTGTGAGCACAGCTGCTAGTTGTCATGTCCCTTACATTCACCACAAGGATTTGCTTGCATGCAAAGCACTGGGAACTAAGTCACTGAAAGCAGAGACAGCTTTCATTTAGGAACGTAAGGATATGTGCAAGTTGCAACAAAGAAAGATATTTATCAAATAATTTATTTTTCTCAGGGTGACTAACAACTTTCAGCCATTACTACTAGATATGTCAAAGCATTTTGATTAAAACCACTGCAAAATAGGACTAGACAGAATCTCAAGAAGTCATCCAATCTATATACGTAAAACCTTCTGATAATCTGGCAAGAATTCTACCTTAAATCTACAGCATCAGTCAAGCTGTACACTATTTGAAAATGCCTTTACTATAAAAAGCACTCAGAATACAGGGAAAATAAAGCTAAGAGCAAAGCTGGCAGGAGAAGAAAAAAGTTTGCTAGTGGCTCCATGGAATTTTGTACATTTTCTTTGTGTGTGTAGCTCAAAAAAAAAAAAACATATTTGAAACAGACCATAGTGAACTGTAAAGAAATATCCATTACAAACAACAAAAATCCATAATGTGTCTCACATTTAAAAGAAAGGTCAGCAAGCTTACTTGCTATTTACTCTGCAAATATTATGTAAGGACAAGCATCAAGATCTTGCTTACAGCCTGGAATTTCAATAACTTGACAAAAAACAGTGGGAAATAATAAGATTCATTATTTTAGGAATTATACAGATCAATTGAAGGAGTTACAAATACTATTTAGGCATTTCAATGTTCATCCTTCAAGAGCAACTAGATATTGAGAGATCTGCTCTAACACCAGTGAAAGCAGCAAAGACATATAGTCCATCTTTCACTGAGTCTGGAATCCCACTTCTCAAAGTTTTGTTCACACTGAAAAAGTTAGTTACGAAAGTATAAATACATATTTGACTCACAAAAAAAACCACTGGTGACACATTACAGCAAAATGAATCATACGCAATCTTCGGTTTTCAGAAGAGGGCTGGATTTAGGAACAACAGCACCTTTGTTTAAAGGTTGAGCAAATTTGTTAGGGAATCAGATTTAACACAGAACACGTCAGAAGGGAAATGCTCCCTGAAAAATTCAGGAAGGATAGGACTGCAATAGGATATAAAATGTCACTGTGAGAGTAGGTACAGAACTGAGCCTGAAGTGATAATGACTTAAAGCAGGCACTGCCTGGCTTGGGGCCAGCCTGGAGCCAGCCAGTGGCCTTCAGTTCCTCCCAGCGCACACACGACAGATGTGCATGCATTTTTGGCACTACTACATATCTAGTTGCCTTTCTCTGGAAAGGAAACAGGTACAGAGAAGCCGCTACTACTCAGGTTATTATCACTCTGCAAATGGAGCTTGTCAATCTCAAGTGCAGCTGTTACTCCATCTCTCATGAAAATGCAATTAATTTTATTAAGTGTCCTGGCAAGTATAGTCTCATACTTCCATCAGCTCATACTAATTAATCTCATCAAAAGCAGGGGAGCACGTTTGCCTACGTTCATTTCAGTCTCATTTAGATTCCCTCCATTCTGTCTCATTTATTTTACTGCTGTCAGACAGCTGAATACACCTGCCAAAGGAATGAGTGGGTGGCAGCTCTTTACCCTGATGTCCAACCCCCCAAAGGCTGAAAGTAAAAATGACAGAAATCTTGCCATTTGTGAACTTCCTTGCAATGCCCTTCAGCTGACAGTCAAGGACTATGTAGTTTAGAGCTACACTTTAATTAGATTTTTAAGGAAGTCTAACATTAGTATCTTTAAAATGTGTTATTTAATTTGAATTACATATATGCTTCAGGTTTACCAACAGACTTTCAAAACCAAAAGCCTGCTCAGAAAGCTTTTGCATTTGAGACAAATGAAAATAAGGAAACTGAGCTTGTTGAGAGGAAGACACTAAGGCATTGGCAGCCCTGAATTTTTTGTTTTCTGAACATTCCCTCTCAACCCACCAAACTAAAAAAAA
>WBMW01001305.1:1050628-1156203 GCA_013396635.1 Penelope pileata | reverse complement strand
TTTTTTTTTTTTTTTTTGTGGGGGGGGGGGTGGGGGGGGTGGCACATTATTTTGGTATACTGTTTACCTTTTCTTGATCAAGATAGGCTATTCTATTAGCTTAGGACAGACACTATCCAAGTTGTTAAGCAATATGGTGGTTCTGTGTAATATCATAAAATATATGACAGTATGCTTTCATGAGCAAGAACAAGAAATACAGATGAGGAGCAAAATATAGTGGGATGAACTTGAATATTCTTTTACATAGAGCAAATGCCTTAACATTTAACAATACATGTATTCTTGTAGAATTACAAAGAGGAAGAGCTCAAAAAGAAATTTTAGTTTTTTGAAATGTTAGTTTTTCCATTCTGAAAGATTTCTTTCTTCAAGTTCTCAACAAAATTTAGAAAGAACAATCTGATTCTTTAGTAATCACCTTCAATTTAGAACAAAGCACAGCAAACAGAGGAAAAAAATAAAAATTACTTAGATTCTAATTTAGCTAAACATGAAAACTTCAGTCCACTTTCTGTTTTTGACTAGTACCACACAAGCACATCCATACAAGCGCAATGCTAAACAAGAAAGCAATACCAAATAGAGCTCTGCATAGATATAAAGATCTGAGTTGGCCAACTGGTAGTTTTTGAAAATAACAAAAGCATCTTGTAAATGCTGGTGAGATGCCTAATCTCGTGTGGATAACTGCATTTATCACTGTTACATCAATTTTGTCTCTTCAAGTGAAGGAATCTGCTTTATCAGGGAACATCAGACACTAGTTTGGATATCAGGGTAGCATTGCTTTTTGAAAAGTACAAGTCTGCACTTCATTTTTCATTCGTAATGACTGTTAATGAAACCACCTAATAAAACAGATTTCAATCCTAGAGACTAGAAAATTAAATTGAGTTTCATAGTACAAGTTGAACTTCACTGTCTGGCTCGTATTATTACAATAGGCAACACATTGACAATAACTAGGGGGACTAAAGAGTAGTTTTATTATACAATCATTTTCTTCAGTAGCCTATAATTTGTCAGTCCATTAGTTGAAGTTCTCCTTGCCTAGTTTAAATTTTTATTATTGCTTTAAGTTTTAACTCTCTTCTGAAAAGAAACATTATAAATACACCAGAGGGCATACATGAAGAGAAACTGGTAGACATCTCTCATTTAAGATTACCTGATAATGTCCATTGCAAAGGATTCTTAAACCTTTTCAGGGGACTTCTCATATTTCTGTTGACTATCAAAATTTGGAAAAATCTCCAAACTTAAACTCTCTTAAACTTATCTACCTGATCTTTGATCTACTGACATAGCTTTGAAAGTATTTAAAATCATCACTTCCTACCCTCACCTTTATCCCAGAGAGATTCCAACAACCTTACAAAAACTCTGACCAAGACAACTCTGACCTGAGACAGAAAGAATCTTGCTCCTTCTAAAGCTCACATCATACCTCCAACCTTTACAAAATTGCTCCCCTACAACTTGTTGGAGGAGTGAAGAAGACTGTCAAAGTTAGCCAGCAAAATAATGTTCACTCTCAAACCCAAAATTTAGCACAGGACTCCTCCAGCTACCTGCCCTCCTGTCGATGGACAGGCCTCCTCAAGGGGCAAGGGGACAGACAGGTCTTTCACTCACACATGCTTTGCACATAGCACATGCCACTAACAATCATTCCTACCCACAGAATTTAGGGAACAACATTTTTCAGAGTCCTCGCAATAAGGATGTTGAAAATAAGAGGAACCAAGACAGGTTTGGCTTCCTCATACGAGTTTCTGGATTCAGCAACTTTCCTCTTGAACAGAAAATTTTCAGCTGATATTGTCAGCTAATATTATTTGCCCTGCAGCTCAGACAATAACAAGAAATAATATACTGACTCCTGTCCCTTCTTGTCCCTTTCTGGTTGCACTGAAATCAGCTGTGCTCTAGCTTCCCCTTGCCTACCTGCCTGCATTAAGGCAGAACGTGCCCCTAAAGGCACCCAGCACCAACAGAAATAGACATCACATCAAAGGATTATAGGAAGATACAAGTGTATCATATAGAAAGAAACTAAATTGTGCCAAAGCAAGTGCCTAACAGGATCAGATTTTTCCTTGACTAATCTTCTACAGAGTCTCACAAAAATGCTAACGTATGATCTGATCAAAATCTCAGGAATTAAAACAGGAGGAATCTGGTTCAAATATACTTCTAAACAATCTCTTGTTTTAATTGCATAACTTCAAATCTCAGCTAACAAGGTTCTGCAGAATTCAAGCCAAACCCATCCCTAACCATACTCATCTTTAAAAAGAAAGTTGCTGTTCACATGGATCCCACCTTCTTTTACCAGTTAAATAGAGATTTGTAGGAGAGAGGACTGCTTGTCTTTGTGTCCACTACCCCAGTGATTATAGTGTAAATATTAGGCTTCCTGCTTGTGGAGAAACTACTGCAAGGCTTCTTTCAGTTCTGTTTGCACATTGCAAACCTGTGCGTGGTTCAGAACAGGGAAGTTTATGTAACGTTCCAGAGAAACTGCAGTACATCATGGCTCATTTTAATTCAGGTATGAATACATGACACAGATGAATTCACAAAACGCTCCTTTCATCTGAAATTTAAGTAGTAACCCTTTTTCCCCTGAAGATTTAAGCTGCTTTAAGTGATGAAATTATTATATTTTCCTGTTTCTTTAAAGCAGTACTGGATAGAAACAGCTTAGGATGAATCTTTCCTGAATTTATTCAAAAGAGAGCACACCATCAGCTATAAGAATATTTGAATAAGTCACTCCAAAAAGATCTCAATGTTCTTTACAACTACAGAATGCGACAATTTTAAAGTCTGTTGGAAGCACTTTAGTATTACAGCACATAAAAGCATCTTTTCCCCAAAGGCCAAATTTTCAGGTACTGAACAAAACCAAATACCTGATTGCAAAAATCAGGAAATCCATTCATGCATCTGGGATATTCACTTCTCTAAACACAAACCTATAACACAAATTTTATGTCCATGTCCATTACCAGTGCCTACACTGAACATCTTGCTTAGCAGTAAAGCTGGTTTTATCCTACCAAAAGAGCTATTTACTGTTAAAAGGGAAAGTGACAGTGGAGTACCTCTGTACTTCTAGATTGCCCTCGCTATCCAGACACCCACTGTAAGCTCAAAGCCCTGTTCAAATGCCCTTTTCTGCCCTCACCACTGCTTCTTGCTCCTATGGCTCAGAGCCCTGTGCCTGCTTCCCAGAAAGCGGGGTCAGAGAATCTCTGTCACCAGCAAGGGTTAGATGCATTCCCTCATCTGGCAGCATTCATTTTGCTCAACCTTTGCCAAAATTCACATTATCTATAGTACAGGAGTTTCCAAGTTTTACCGGGTTTTTCTCTCAGCTCAGTCTCTCAGCTTAACAAAGCTGCATGTCCTGTACAAGCAAGTTACGGTAAGTTAAAACTACTTAGTTTTCTTTAAAAAAAAAAATCTGGATTGACAGGATTTTCTCTACAGTTTTCATTGCATTACAGCTGTCCCCTGAAGGATCAGTTCTGGGATTCTCACTTCAAGCCCTCCACACGCAAGCCACATATCAAGGGCAGTGCCAGCCTGGGCTTCTAGCTCTCAACCCAGGGCAGCAGACAGCTGCTGTAGGGCCAGCACATGTCCCCCCAGCACCTGTGCCTTGGGTCCCAGGGGCCAGAAGTGGCCTGAGGTTTGGGACTGCCTGCAGTGCCCAGCAGTGCTTTCCTGCTGCTTTCAAAATAGCTGTATTTGCAGTCCTGAAGCATCTACAAATATGCAACTAATTTTGCTGAAATCTGAACAATTTAACTGAACTAAACTAAATACTACACCAATCCTAAACTCAAAAACATTTCCTAGGCCATTTTCTTGTCTTTTCATTGTTAAAACAAGATGACAATAACCAAAATGATGGTAAATGGATACTTTTTTTTGGTAAAGAGATAAAGGATGTTTAAAAAACAATGAAAACCTATGAAACTAAATTTGCCACAGCCCAAGGATGATCTCATACTTACGCAAAGCAGTGGCTGTTTTATAACATTCAATTCACAGCAAATAAGCATTTTATCAGTATTTATTTTGACACGTGAAAAAATACCAATGACATTCCTCCACACAAGGTTGCCTTGCATCGAAATAAAAGTGTTTTGTACAAGCTAATGTCCTAACTACAAGCAGGGCTTTGAGGAGAGAAGGAGAGCATTTATCTGCTTTTGACCTAACAAGACATCCTAAGAGGAACTTTCTGAAAGCAGTACACATATTTAACATTTCTGCTAAGCAGTACTGTGAGACCTGTGATGTATTAAGACTTCACAAGCTCAATAATTGCTCTTTAAGATACGCACGAAAGCACTTCCCATTTCAAATGTTATTACTATATAATAGCGTCAACAACCATAAATAACACAGTATCAGTCAATAGGATTTAGCAGCATAATGCTAAAAGGAAATTAGACATTCAATAATCAAGCATTAAATTTTTTTAGAGTCAGCTATCAGCATGCTCACAAGCAATAAACAAATTCATTTCAATATTTAAGAAATATATTCTTCCAATGGGCTTACTAACAAGAATTTTCATTTATACCCTTCCTTCAGAAAATGTCATGATTACCATCTGAACAGGGGTAAAAAGAGATAAAGTTCAAATGCTGATTTTGGCATTTATATTTCTCTGATGTTGTTTACCTAAAGATGAAAAAGTACATAGAAAAGTAGATTACAGACACTCACAAAGCTAGTATTTCCTAATTCAGCTGCTCAGCTCTTAAACTATAGCAAACGACTACAGCTTTCTCTAATGGATTGCTATTAATAAATAAATCAGAAAAACACTACGTGCATTTCTCCTTCCATACAGCTGGAGCAAGCATACAGTGTTCTATTATGCAGATAGGTGAGAGGCAGATTTCAACCTCCATATGGAATTACTTACCCAGAAGCATGTTTCTCATCTACAGTTAGCTCAGCAGAATAGAAAGCTCTGCACAATAGATCTAGCAAAGGGAACGTTCTCACAGACTCCTTCTTGACTCTGCTTGAGTTTTGAGAAGGGCTTGAACTTGAGCTGCTGAGAAATATGCCTTGCCCCATAAAGCTGCTGGGATATTCTACTTCACTCTCATTGGTGAATGACACCTCTTCAGACTACACTGAAGTGATGCAGAGGCAGTTAGTAGCTGGTGCCACCTTAATTTGAGGTAACGAAACCATAGGGAAAAAAAAGCAAGTAGTTACTACACTGAAGTTTTAAAGTGATGTAGATAATATAGCTGTCCTGAAATTAGTTTTAGCTAATTGCCTATTCTTGAGCAAGACAAAAACTCCCTACAGAACTCCTGTATTACACAGTGTGCTTTGTTACACAAAACTAGTATATAAATGGTAAGCTAAGTTCGGGTTCTGCAGTAGCAAATGGTTGATATTTCCACAGTACTTGATTACATCACAACTGAATTTGTGTCATTAGATACAAAATACTGTGTTTAAAGAAATATCAGCAGTGAGCAGGTTTAGGATTTTCTAAACCTGGAATCGAACACCTCAAAAATTACCTCCAACACTAATTTGAATATGGAATAGAAATATTTAGAATGCTCCTGTACCATGGTAAGTACTTACTGTCTACTGAAACCCATGACAGACTGGTTCTGCACAGTCACAATTAGCCTCTGTTGTGAAGAGAAGTTTCTTCTTACTGCAAAAGCCAAAGACTTTTGAGTCATCTGAAAGCTGAGACTCAAATCATAAATTTCTCATGGAAAGAGGTGTCCCTGCTCTGGATCACCCCGCCTTGGGATGTGCTGTGCCAGTACGTACACAACTGTGGTCTGTGTAGAACTTCTAACACCTCAAAAGAATTTTATACATACTACCAAGAAATCCAAGAGCATTAGGAATAGAACTTTACTCCAACTGCACAAATCTGCACCACAACGTCACACAATTCCTCGTAGACAAACTGTGGATTATGACACAAATATTGTATACAGCTCTTCTACTTTGGTGCTTTACCTTAAATGTATAGAGATACTTAACTTCCTCATTTGCTTTTTACAAAAGTTAAAGGATGGAAGGAGAGGAAGAACACGATCTTCAAAAGCAAATGGCTTGGAACAAACTTCCTCAAACTTAGAAATACAAGACAAAATGTTTCTGAACAGATTAATTTCTACACAGGCCTTCATAAAACATTGTTCCAGTGACAACACCCATCTCTAGGGTGGGACTATTGGTTACTCAAAGCAGCACACATGAAACTTCAGCCTAAACTTCTTACTTTATTTTATAGCCTCCCACTCCCCCTTCACTTTAGTAAAAAGGGGATTGCTTCAATATTTACCTGCTAACATGACTTGGCAGTAACCACTTTATATTTTTACATGTCCTGAAACATTTGGTAGCCTCAATAAGAGTCCCTTCTATTTATTATTTTTTATCTTTTTTAATAAGAGGAGGGGCATTGCTAGCAGTAATGATCACAGAAAAACAGTGGAAAAAATGAATCAGTTCTGAAATAAAAAAGACTAATAAAAATGAAACCCAATTAAAAATAAACCTCTTTTGATTTTTACGCAAATCTTGTGATCTTGGAAGATGTGACTCATTCTCCTTACACACTTAGGATTGGCAGCACCAAACCTCTATGAAATTTTATGTGGGTTTTATACAGACTCAGATGACTTAGCAAGATGACCAGTATTCCCAAGTAAATACTCCATTCTCTCATGCTGACAATAATACTAGTACTTGTTTTTCCTGTAAGTCTGAAGGCTTTTTTCTTTTTTGAACATACTGTAAACTGCAGAAGTGTTTCATACATTCCATAAGCTTTCAGTATATTTGTGCGTTATAGTAGGACAAAATGGCAAAGACTACACGTCCCTGAACCTGCAGGCATGCATCCCCCACTCCCTGCACTTGTTCAATGACTGTAAGGTCTCCTTTTCGGCAATGCTTGATAGATTCTCGTGAAAGCCCTTACAATGCACTACTATGCACAGGTTCAACCACATCATTGGTTCAGCACACTGTAGCTCCCTTCTGTTTCCCTCAACAGCACAAAGCAGCTTGCTGCATAGAAGACCAGTCTTCAGTTGCAGAGCATGTTCTCTAGTGGGAGGTGTCCTTGCCCATGGCAGGGGGGTTGGAACAAGATGATCTCTAAGGTCCCTTCCAACCTGAACCATTCTATGATTCTATGATTCTCATGACTCACTAACCACAGTTTTAGAGTTTTAGCCTGCCCTCTAGCTCATGTTGAAGATGGGATTTCCAGAACATAGTCTTTTCATTTAAAACAAGCATTAACTCTCATCTTCTCCCACTAGAGAAGACTGTTACTCCACTGTCCCAAGACTGTGGAGGTCCTTGGATTATTTTTGAGCCTGAGCTCCTTCAGAGGTATGCGATCAGTGTTGGTCCAGCCACAGCTCCTTCATACTTCCAGCATGCTGGCCTCTTAGGCTGAGGGCACACGAAGTGCTTGTATGAGCCCAGCTGAGAGGATGGAGTGAGGAGAAAGGCCAGAGAACACTTATTTCTGATCACCAGTCTGGAGTGGTCATGCAGCTGCTGCATTATAGATGGTGCCAAAGAGCTGTAGAAACAACAAAGGCTAGGAAAGATGCTGAAAGAGAAACATTGGAATGCAGAGGAGAAAGGTTAGAGGGAAAAAAAAGGCTGAAAAAAACCCCACAGCATAATATGTGAGAGAAGAATGGAATGAAAGGTAGGACAAAATGTTATTATAAGGTAGTGAAAGGCAGAAGGATAGAGCTGAAAGGAAAGCAAAATCATCAGGGAAAAATGAAATAAAGCCAAATAATAAAGGTAAATGAAACATGACAAAAGTGAATGCATTTTTTCCCATCTAGCTATCAGGTGATGACCTTTCAGAAGATAAGGTGATACAACATTCACTGCAAGCCCGGTACCTGCTACCATAAACCTAGTTAAGGCAAAGAGGATGCAAGAGCACACACACTGGGACTGCAGAGCAGTAAGCAGATAAGCAGCTGTTGAGCAGCTGAGGGTGAGTGCACTCAGTTTTGATCACAAGCAGCTCCCACAGCCCAAGAATGAGGAGCTGACAGACAGCTCAACTGGTAAGATCCTCAGGTGAGGTCTTTTCACAAAAGTTAATATTTTAAACTTCCAAACATACCCTGCATTTTCCTGGCATCTCTCTCACGTCAAGGCCAAAGAAATGACCATTTCAGTATTTGTAACCCATTATCTACTATCTCTGACTAATAAGTTTCAATAACAAAAGCAACTTAGATTCCATCAATATCTATACAGAACTGATGTTTGGACTTCCGCTCTTTCTACCTCTCATCTCTCAAACTGTTTTGATACGGATAAATCTTCCAAGAAGGCGACAATGTAACAGGCTTACATTCTGACTGATGCTTAGAAACTCCATGAATCGTACTGTCAGGATGTGACCAAAGAAAAACAAACAAAAATGTACACAGATGCACTTTATTTTCAGCTTGAGCACAGAGTAACTCAACTTTCCAGAAGTCCAAAATTTAGCAATTATGACTTCTATAGAGATTAATGTCAAGCTGTAATAATGGCATCCTGCTGTCAAACCCATAAGAGGCTTCTCAGTATGAGCACTGCTTGGATCCTTTAGGCTTAGTCCTTTGCCTTCTGTGCACGAACAACTCTTAAGGCTTGTTGTACTTGTTCTCAAGGTTGTATCATCTGTACAACATCTGCTAGTTGCATACAGAAGTGTTGCAGCAGTTTTTTGCAGAAGGGAAAAATGGACTGCAGCTACTACATCTAGCAATAACAAAAGAAAATTTAGTAAAGTTTTGACTGTACTACTATTGTACTACTCATCATGATTCTTAACCCTCATCTCTATCAAACATTTTCACATATGTTGAACAGAAGAATGTTACTGTTAAGATCTCAATTAAAATTAATGTCATGAACATTTCAATTACGACAGATATAAGATGGAATATTGCAATGCACACTAACGAACTATGAGCACTCTCCAGAGAGGCTGACTTAAACCAGAGGCTAGTAAATGAAAAAAAGACCCTTTTTCAATGAAAAAGCCCACAGCTATTCTAACTCTTGTAATAAAGGATTCACACCTGTAATCCAAATTCTGTTAAGTGTAAGAGTGAAGTCATCCATGTTTTGTTTTTAAAATTTGAGATAGGATTCAAAGCTAAGGCAAGGCAGCTTCAACAGGCAACACTGCAGCCCTGTCCCACATGCCGGGCTTTCTGCTGGCTGCTCTCAAGCAGCATTTTAATCCAACGTATTTTATGCAATCCCTAAGAATCATCTCAGTTTGAAGGAGGAAAAGAGAAGTCAGATGAGTCGTATAACAGCATGATCCTACTGTATAGATACTCAGAAACAGGTAGGAGACAACGTCAAGCACAGACTTTGTCATTATAAGGTCCAGATAACAGCAGATGTTTTGGAGTCATCCCAGTAAGTAATTACTGCTGTCAGAAAAAGAGAACAAACTTATTTCTGCTTTGAATCTTTTGTTATCAAGCACTGCAGAACAGAAACTTTCACATGCAGTACATCAGATGCCCTTAACCCCTCCTTTTTGCAGCGAGCACGGGTTCTGAAAGACTCATCACCATCTAGTTCTCCAAGTGTGTTTGCATTAGATTTCTGTGTAACCTTCAGAAAAGTTTAAAATAGAAAAAAAGTTGTATTTGAAAACAGCAAAGTTTTAAGTTATGTATATATCTTCTTCAGCTTTTACTTCCAAAATTCAGATATACATTCATCACAATGTTAATAATAAAAAGAGTTCATAAATAATGTGAACAAAGAAGAATCACAGAGCTTAAATAGCTGCAAGCTAGCCTAAAAAGTTCTGTAAAACATCCCTTGATGATTTTTAATTTTATGTATTACAGTAATGCAGGGAGGTGTCAAGTGACATTAAGCTCTGCAGTACTAAGAGCTCTGCATACACAAGCTAACCAAGAATTCCTGACCTAATTGATTACAATGTAAGCGAGCAGTATCAAAAAGGATACAGATGACAAGTACATCAAGTTTTCCACATAATGAATTAAAGCATCTGTGACTTTCCCAAAGAAAGCCTGTGATGTGCTCTGCCATACAACACTTAATCCCTTCTATTTATTTATTTATTTTTAAATGACCTATTCAGACATTTTATTAGGGCTGGAAAACAGAAAACAGTTATCCCATCACAACAGATAAATGCCAGTGACATTGCTCCAGAAACATATTCAGCCTTTTTTAGAAATTGATGACAACAGTAAAGAGAGAGAGGGGAAAAAAAAGAAGTGTAACAGTCCCATGCTATTTGCAAAGCACTTTGTCACTGAGGAAGAAGTGCCCTAGATTCCCAAATTGCAGTGCAAAGAATTGCATGGTCAGGCTGGGAACCTTTTGTGTGTGGAAAAAAGTATGAATGTTTTCAGGGAAAAAGAAAATAGGAAAAGGGAACAGAGAACATGGATTCAGGCTACTGAAAGAACTGCCTACAACTTTGCAGGGGAAAGCTCATTGTGGTGTACAGTGACAGCAGTAAGAGCTGTTGTCTTGTGTATTGAAAGCATTTGACTGCTATCATGAATACTTTGAGAGGAACTCGGCAACTGTCTCGAGATCTACCCCTTTTCTTGACACCAAAAATACTGAAATACAGTAAAGGCTCTGAGAGAGGAGCATGCTGATAAAAATAAATAAGTTAACTAAAATTAATCAGCAGGCTCCTCTCTGTTGTTAAGGGATAATAGACTTCAGCAAACCAACCATCAATTCATACGACATAAATGGAAGCAGAGTAGGCTACAGTTACAGAAATGTCAAATTGATGATAAAAAATGAGAAAGACATTTGCACTGACATGGAAAAGTAAGTTTAAGACAGCTTTCTGAGCAATTATTTAGTTTGAAAATACATTCAAATCCTGCCAATGACTGTAAGAGGCTTAGGAAAGAAAAAAAAAAACACCAGAAACATGCACACTTTGCAAGGACTACTATGCCAAAAAGTTTAACATAGTCAGGAAGCATCAAGACAGTTTTAATGAGAATGAAGCCATAAGAAATGAACGACACTTCTGGGTATATTAAAATAAAGGCTGATAGTTAAAAACCCATTAATTCAATTTTAAGGACCATCTCATAAGTATTATTCATCGGTCCCTTTTGCCTTTCTCTGGAGTGTTTCAAAACAAAATTTTGAATTAGAAGAAGCAGCACAGCAAAGTCAAAAATAATTTGGTGCATCACCTCGTTTAAGTTTTTTAAACAGATAATGGCATACTGATCCATTTAAAGTTCATATTTTTGGCAAGACAGGTCTTTTTCGTAAATAATACTCAGAATGGATGATAGCATAGAGCCTCTGACTTCCTCAAATTTGTGCTAGTCATGGCCCAAAACCACCTTCTGAAGTCTGAGTGCTGGGTTATGAAAATAAAACCTTCCTGATGCAAGAAAAAAAGAAATGGAACCATGCAAAGAGCTACCATACCCAATTCACAGGTTTGCTCATTAGGGGAACTTACTAGCAAACATATGGGACACTAATGTCTGCTTCTGCTTAGATTTTACCTTCTCCACACCCCCCTCCCCCCCAACAGACAGTCTCATTTAATGGCAGGGAACAACAGGAAATTTCCACAGATGAGAATACTTTCAATAAAATACAGGCTGAGAAGGCTGTACAGTCTCATCCTAATCCAGGCTTTTCAACAGAGTTGAAGTATGACACAGTGAAACTCTTTCAGCATTTGTGTTAAGCTATAGTTGTAAAACAGATGCTGAGAAAAGTCTCCTGCTTCCAGGGGCTGAGTCGCTTCACTGGCACGAACTGAGAAACAATTTCCACCCCTGCTCTGTAAATGTGAAGGGAAATGTCTGTTCTTCTGTGGACTGCGTATTGGATCCAGTCTTCTCTCACACAGCCTCTTCAAATTAGAAGGGTGCTGCACATTCCCTAAACTCCCTTCCCTTCAATCCCCTCCTCTCCATTTGCCACTTTCTCGGTTTTCCTTCTCTTGGTCTTTCCATTCATCATTTTCTCTCTGTAGCTACAATACCAGCCTCTTTGTTCTTCTTGTACATTAACTCCTTTTCCCCTTTCATGGCATATTTTCTGCATTTGCATCCAATCTCACACTAGAATCCCAAAGTATTTCTGCAGTCCACCAGAGCAAAGACATTCACTGTGTGGCTAGTTGGAGTGAATGCACACTGCTGCATCAGCATAGCTACTTTGCGGATCATGGAAAGGGAGAGAGCTGCAAGGAACAGAGCTACTAGGACAGCAGCATCTACACCAGGGTATTTCGGAAGTGGAAAATGTGTCTGAGAAGCAGACTTAGGGCCCTGTGCTGCAGGCGGGATGCTTTCTGGGCTCAGGAAGCTGAATACCAGGACAGTAGGAAAGGGTCTGTCATAATTAATTCACTCTGAAACAGACAGATGTGTGCTACTCTACAAAGAGATCAGTCTCCTTCAGAGTGTGGTGACAAGTAGTAGCTTGTTTTCATCTTAGCTTTAGGTGTGAAAGCCGATTAAACTGCTTAACTGAAACAAGACACAGAGTTAATTTTCCTTGGCAGTCACTCTGTCTTCTCGTTCTACAAAGCCATCAGATTACACACGGGCTTTGCAGAGATGGCATCTGTACCGATGCATCAGAACTAGAAACAGATTTGTACCTGTTAAAATCCATCCCAAAAGGGTTGCAGGTTCACAGATGCATACAGTTGTTTGAAAGTTTGCAAGACTCCGTAAGTATTTATATCTACTATGAACACAAGCATATGCTCCTAAAGCTGTATATGAACAAGTGTGGGATGTACAGAAGGTTGGCTGAAAATTTCTAGACTGTATTTCCAGGAAAGGAGCAGAAAAACCACCCTGCCTTCCCCCTCTACCTCCAGGAATAACACCACAGCCCTGGACTCACCACCAGACCTCCACTCCTACAACTTTTGATGGAAAATTGCATGCTCTGTAGCATCCAAAGCTATCATTTCTAAAACACCACTTGGTTTTTGCTTAAGGTATGGTGCTACCAACCCAAAATCAAAGTGCCATCTCAGAGTGATTACTTCCTTCTGAAATACTATCTCTGAATCAAGTTACGTTCAGTAAGCTTTTTGCCTAGGAGGTTATTCACAGTACATAGACAACATCCTCCCTTTCTAGTCTGGATAAAGCATTAATCCTACAATGTTAACATCTAAGCTTCTTATTGACACCTTAGCTGCCTTTTACCACACACATTTATCTATGATATTTCCTCCAGAGAATCAGAGACATACCAGTTTTACACCCCTTTGGGTAAACCTGCTCACATAGGATGCCTCTCCTTTATCAGAGTATTCACTCAGCTAACCCAAGTTCTACAGAGAGCCATTTTAAGCACTGACACAGTAAGGTCATTCCAGACACCTGTTATAAATTCAAGTAACCTAATTTAATCAGTCATCTGGGTTTGTCCAATCTGAATGGCATGCATTTTCACTGATTTTCTTAAAATAGATTCGTATGTTCTTCAGCAGATTAGCACTGCAGTCTGCCACCTCTTTGTCAAAGTACCAACACACTGCAATGCATGACAGGACAGATCTATGCCCATAAAAACATAATTGAGCTTTTAATTGTTATGTGGAAAGCACATAAGCAACACTTTTTTAAAAAAATACTACAGAAATGCATATTCATTTTTTCCTATCTAAATCTCATTCCAATTCTGTTATTTCAGTAGTGTTGTTATCTAAATAAAAATATAAGAAGTGTAAAGCTGTTTGACTAATCTTTTCCTAATCTGCTGATCATTCCTGAGGGCAATTTCACTATTATCCACCACTCAATCCAGTTCACAAAAGCCTCTGAAACTGCGCAGAAGCAGACACATTGCAGATACTGCACCCTTGGAAAATTGGGCCAGCTGTCTCTGGAAAGTCTTTCAGCTTCACCTCAGTTCAAGCCTGAGGTATCCCCCCCAAAAAATACATAAGTCACTACTCACATTTCTTCCCCGGTCCATCATCAAGCATTTAATAGGCTTGCAGTGGAGAAAAGCACCGTTATGCCCACCTCTTGCCCTCCAATTGCAAATCAGTTCTTCATCAAGATCAAGATGCTAGCGAAAATAAGCCTACAGAACATGTTAAATGCTATAGTGGGCAGAAGATGGAGCCAGCGCCCATCTACAAGCATAACAGAGGGTCATTCAAGCCTTATTTTCATTTGTTGTTATATTTGCCCTACAAGTTAAGAGTGCTTCAGCATATGAATTTGGGGCATATGAATTTGGGCCTGAAAACTTTCATTCTTCTCATCTCCCCCAACTTTCTGACTTGTATAGTGACCTATTGTGGCTCAGTTCTGTTATTCTGGGCTCTACGTTACTTTACAGCAACTCCAGGTCACTACTTGGCTGGATCAGTACTTTTCTAGGATATTCCCCTTAGGTGCAAGGCAGACATGAGCATTCAGAAATAGGGCTGTTCAGAGCAGCCTGCAAGGCTAAGTCACACTACCTCATTTCAGATGTAGATAAATAACTGTGGACTGTACTTTTCATCTCATTTTCACTTCTTCCTGCAACACAGAGCTGTGTGTTTTGCCTGGGAATAGATTAACTGAGTAGTTCAGGCTTAGCTGATTGCATTACAGTACTGTCATATAAAATGAGCGCCTTAACAAGAGCCTGCATTTAGTGCAGGGCAGTAAAAGGAGCTCCCCCACTCCCTATCTATCTGCAGTTATTTAAGAAGAAGATCATTTACTATTTCTGCATTTTCTTCTTGCCATTTTTGCTCCACTGAAAATGTCATATCTTCTTTCACTTTATCATTTTCAGAAGAAAATTCAACAGATACACAACGGTTAAGCAAACTTAACAGAAGATAAGCAGAAATGGTTGACCCTGGGATAACTCACAAATATTTCCTCTTCTCAGTTCCATGCTCTGTAGATAAAAATAACATCTTTCTCTAGAATGTTCTTCCAAAAATTCACTTTTAGTGAAAAATTCACTTTAGTGAATTTTCTCACTTTCAGAGAGAAATTTGATAACAGAAAAACTGACTTTGGTTTCTTATTTTAAAAAAATGAGCTCACTAGAGAAAGTTTAAAAGATGACATCCAGGTAAACTGGTGTTCCATTTGGCATCTCAAGTCCTTAGAAGTAGGGATATTTTGTATAAAATAACTACATCAGGAAGTCATATGGGAACTTTTAAGACTTTTTAAGACCTTCAAAACCAGACGGAAGAAGACAGACAAATATCCACCTTGTCACAGAGCATATTCTCTCTCCAGTGGGTTGACCTGCACAGTGTGACCACTCACAAACGTATCACAAGAATGAGATGGGTCTCTCCTGAAACTTGAGTGAACCTACAGAATATCTTCATACTCTATCGGAATAAACTGGACCTGCAACCATATAATTGTTTCCTCTCAGTATACATAAACATAACAATAACAGAACTGCAAAATGTTCTTTTTTCCCCACAAAAAAAAACAGCTGAACAGTAACTCAGTATTTTATTTCTGGATAACTTTGAACAGTCACACATGTACACTCTTGTCTGCCCCTCCCAGACAGATCACATCCATTTGTATCAGTCAGCAGTACTGGCCTCTGACAAGAGAAAATCTGACTAATGAGACAAGTGTTGTTTCTGTACCAGAGCCAGATTTAGATCTGGGTGGAAACTTGAGATGCAAAGAAATGTCAGAGCAGCTTTGTCTCAATCCTTCATATTACCTTTTACTTTCAGTGGAAAGGCAGACTGGTTATACAGTAGAACGAAGAATGACATCAAAACATATCTCCTTGCCAATTTACATCTGTACTTTGAGGTCAGCTTCTATCAGTAAGAACCAACGTATAAAGAAAGGAATAAGATAGCAATCATATCTGAAAGCACTGTCTGTGAATGCACACACAAAGATTGATGAACCAGCCCTGGTCATTCCAACCACTTTTTGAAATCTCACTATGAAAAAGAAATCACGCTTAATCTTAACCAGTTTTGTAACAATACGTCACAATAAAGTTTATACGTATACATACATCTGCTGATGCCAAAATATGTATTAAAAATTTTACATCAATTTATTTTATTGAAGAACTTATCTCCTGGCCCTTTTTCAAAGCAGCCATTAAAAACTCTCCCATGACTTCCACAGTTGCAGTCTGCATGTGCAGCATTTCTTGCTTAAGTTCCAAGTCACAGTCGCTATATATAGCACAGTCAATAGGAGATGAGAAATTTTGTCTGGTAAGAGATAGGAGACCTAAGTATACAATTCAATAGCATAAAACCAACTACAACATATCCTATGATTGAAGAGAAAGTTGCTAGCAGACTGTCAAATGCCCTGCAGACTATGTGAAGAAATTAAGAGCCTACTTTTAGTACTGATCCCCGAGAGATGAAAAACTATTGTTCTTATGATTAAATGATCACAATTTGAAATACTGCAACTTACAACTTTAAAAACAAAAATAATCTAAGAATGATCCAGGTAAGCAGCTTTTCAAAGATCTTTACTACTTCAAGTATTTTCTGAAGCAGTATTTTCTGAAGCTCTACTGTGAAAATAACATTGGAAATCCACGTTTATATTCAAATTATAGAAATAAAACATGCAAAATCAGGGTTTGGAAAAGAGAATATGAAACAAGTTTTGAGGTTTCAAGCTTCAGTTACCAGAAGAAACAGGAGGAGAAATGAACAGTAAAAAATCCACTATGGCTTGCCAGGTTTTATTTTCTCTCCTCTTATAATGTGGACAGAAGAGTGCTTGTGGATTATAACCTCCTGCAATAGCACCTAACATTGCACATCTTCAACTCCTCTTCCTCGCAGGAGGTATTTGCTGTAGCAGATAATGATAATCCTTCAATACTGACCTGGAAATGGGATCATTTCCTAAGACTAGTGTATTTTATGAAGCTTATTCATTAGATTCACAAACAGCAAGGTAAAATCCTAGATCCTTTACTCATCTTGTTCATTCTGCTTTTGTGTCATCCAGCAAAAATTAAATTCTCCAGAAATAAGGCCATACCAATTTTCAGTATAATACATTACTGTGCCACAATTTCTCTCCTCTTCCCTACCATACTTGTGCGAACTTTATTACTGCAATACGAGTCACTATTTTTGCTTAAATCATTTCCTCTTCTTTATATGTTAAGATAAAGCAACATCATAACAAGACAGACCATAATAACATGGCAGCTGTACCTTAAAACCTTTATAACTGGTTTTATCTCCTATGCAGATAGAAGTTTTCTTCCACACAAAATGTCTGAAAAACAGATTAAGTATTTTAACCCTAAGAGTCCCTGTTGCTGACATTTTGAATAGACTGGAGGCTAAACGACTACATATTGTCACTAACAGAATGAAAAGGTAATAACAAAATTGCGAACAGAGAAGGAACTAGAAGAAGCAAGCTGATAGACTGTACTGGCTTGAGAAGAGCTCAAATTCAAAAAGACATTTCTGACACAGTATTTGCTCTTGCTTAATGCAGTGTGGCTTCACCACTCTCCAAACCAGTCTTGATCCCATGCAGCTGGGAACCAAAGACACACAGAATGATAACACATTATGTAGGTTGCTCTGAAAGTAATGCCTCCTATTTATTTCCTTGGAAACCACAACACTTGCACACCAACATCTCACATGGAACAGGATGCTCTTGAATAATTGTGACCGTATTTAAAAAAGTCATTGCAAACTTTATTGATCAATTTATTTGCAGCAACAAAATTGCTCTGATGTGTTTTTACTGTGTCAGTTTTTTACTAATAGCACTATGACAAAAAAAATCAAAGAATCAGTAAATTCTCAGAACTCCAGCAGAACTCAATGCAATACATCTTAAAAAGTGTCCTTGGGGTATGCAAACACGAAGTCTTACCAAGATATCTAAGAGACGTTTGAACAACCATAGTTATATGAGAAGCAACAGAAAAACTGTACAATAACATCAAATTGCTTCTATTTAAATGAACAATTTACTGAAAGGCAAACTGGGGACATTTTATGATTGTTAGTGAGCAGTTTTACGTTAAAGTTCATAAGAAAAGCAAGCATTGGATCTATTAAGGAAAACAAATATGCAATAATTCAGAAATCCTTGGATAAGGAATGTTGGGAAAAAAAAGAAACAGTCAATAATATTGGGTATGTGCTAAATCACATCTGCCACTTCAGTTCTGCTTAACAGCACTAAAGTAAAAAAAAAATAAATAATTCTGCTAAATATCAGTTCAGGGTATGACAGACTAGCCCATCAATACAAGAATCTAACTTAAAATGTAGACAGTCAACTGCTCAGACATCTTCAAGATATAAACCAGATGAAGGCTGATCTGATTCTTTCAAACATCTCTGCTCCAATAACATGCAAGAGGGCAATGTTTACTGGTCAATATTGTTAAAATAGAGCTTTAATATTGTTCATAATAAACAACATTTTCATAAATAAGCCATTATAAGCTTTTTCCCCCTTGATATCTTCTATAATGCTTCTCTTTTTTTTCTTTTTTTTTTTCTTTTTTTTGTGGGAGGGTCAATTTTTTTTTTATTTCTGTTCCATACCTGTGCAAGAGAGAACATGCTTAAGCATGCTTAGCCACCTTACTGAAGGAGATACTAGTGCTCAGGTTCCCAAGAGTAGACACGTGCACACACAAACTCACGGAAAATAAAGGACAAAGTGCAAACTTTATCTAAATCTTTTTAAATTTTTGTGATATATATAAGGTAATTCCTGGTTTGTCCCTCCCCCCAACATTTTAGCTTTCACACTTTGTGCTTTAACATAATTTACCCTCGTTGCTAAGAGCATTCCATCAGGAAACATCCTAAAAATGAGTAAATATTGCTCTTTTGTCAGCTACACTTTTGGGAAACAGAGCTACATTTGCTTAATAAAAGAGCAGCTGAATTAAAATCCTGCTCACCTAAAATCAATTCTTTTGAGAAGGGAAGTGCAAAAGTTAAGAAAGCTTTCACACAATACCCATTGGCAAAGTCCATAATTATGCTCAAACTATGAGATATATTATTTTTTCTTATCATGAATCTTCACTCAAAAACAGAAAAATTGGAGAATTTCAATTACATTTTCGTTTAGTGCTTCTTGGTATTATGCAGGGTGCTTTAATAGTTACTACTTATGAGAGACAAACAAACTTTTCAGCTATAAGATGTCCAATATCCAACTTCTGTTAACAGCATTATGTATGAAGGTGGAGTTCAGCATGTCATGTGGGAACTGAAAATTGAAATGTATCTTAACATTAGCTACAAGAAATGCAGCATACTCATTTTTCTGTCTGAAGTTACAGAAACTGTGACAATTATAAAATCAATTAATGACCTGTCGCAAAGATCATTCCCTCAGATGATTCTGCAGCCCTACTTCGCAAAAGTGGAACCAGTTCCTTCCTAGATAAATGTATCTGCAGATACACATAAATATATTCTGCCTCAGAAGCCACACCACAAACGTGAGAAACAACCGGGCTTTTAGATCAGCCTGAGCCCACTCCTTCTTCCCCTCCTCCTCCTCCTCATGCAGCTTCATCAAGAATTTCTGTTCACAGTAATTATGCTTATTATAGTTCCAGAAGGCTTCCAGATCATTAAAAAGAAATATTTAACTAAACATAGCTGAACTACATTTCAGTCTTGTCTAGATGATAGGAATACATTTCCATTGTTCCTACATCCATGCAAATTAAAATACATATTCAAGATCTAGAAAGCAAACTAAATCTTAGTCTGTTTTTTCAGCTCTATATTAGTTTTCTTTCTCCTTGAATGAAGACAAATAGGACTGTTCTGCAACCTCTTCAGTCAAGTTTAGAAACCATTAACTCAAACTACAAGGTCATCAGATAAAAATAAAATCAATGGGATTGTCCTTCTGGCCTCTTTTCAGATTTTGCTAGGAAGTCCCTATAGCACTTTCTTCTCCACACTTTTTATTCAAATATTTACCCTGGTTGCAATTTAACCTGTGGTTTGCTTTGTAAGGTGTCAGTGTTCTGGTTTTGTCCATAGAACCATTCCTCACATCAAGGGGGACAGCACTGTTGTATGGTCATGGTCAGTACACACATCCAAATCGAGTTTAGCTGGCCCACAGTTATTATATATATACACTAATAAACTCTGGAATTTCAAATGAAAACAAAGCATAATGCACATTCAATTTATATGGGAAAGTATACAGCGTGATAAAAAACAACACTATCCAAGAATAAATTGGTTTTCAATAGCAACAACTGCAAGGGGAACAAACTCAAAATAGGTATTTGGATACCACTGAAATGTTATAGAAAGAACGTGTTCAAAATTTGTTTTGTAATCATGGAAGAAATTCAGCTATTTGTTCTGATTCAGAGGCATGCACGTATGACATACGCTGGCTGGGAAAAAAATGATAAACCTATGATTTCCAAGAAGTCTCAGAGACTTACAGTTATAAATACAGTAAATGAATGGAAATACCCTACTCATATTTGTAACTCAAACAGAGATAAGTAGATTAGCAATCTATAGAACCTCTTACACTCCCCACTTGCCTTTGGTTAACCTGGATTAATGTGCTGCAGATTTATTTTAGGAATAAGATCAAAGAATTTCTAAACATTATGAAATTCTGATAAGCCACATATTCACTGAATCCATAAATCTTACAGAGACACTGAGATAAATTTCAGTACTGTAATCATAAGGCCTGAAAACATTATTAAACAAAACAAAATTTCCAAAATACCCATACACTTAATACTACAAAGATTTGAAGCCTTATGAATGTACTTGGTTCAAAAACAAACAAAAAACCCAGAATCCTGTAAGTGCAAGAAACATTTACTTATTTTGATAAATGTGAGTGGTATTTATGGAGAAAAAAAATTACCAGGGAATATTCTTGGAAGTGTGCAGACAATTTCTCACACACTACAATTTTGGTGTACCTTGGTGTATGTGCAATGATTACACATGCAGCAATGCTACATACTTCAATCACATCAATTCAGAGCAGATTTAAGACTTGTTATTTCAACAGACAATGAGAACCTTAGAACCAAAATTCTTTCTTTTGAAATTATTCAACACAAAATCAGGTACAACTAAGAGCCTGTTACTAAAGAAAAAACTAGATAAATCTTTCAGTTTTTATCAGCTAAATTCAAAATTTGAACATATTGACTGAATTTAAGTAGCACTGCTGATACATTTGCACACAGTAATACAAGTCAAGGTTTATTAAGTATTAAAAATCCAAAGTTTTCTACTCTACTGTAGAAATAACTGCTTTAGCCTCAATTTATTTAAGCAACACTGGAAAATGAAAATAGAGTCTAGAAACTCATTAAAAGTCATTCTCCAGCAGTTGTGTAGCATTTAATCACATCAATACCTTCTCATATATTTGTTGACGGCAGCACGTTTCAATAAAATCCTATTGCAGCATTAAAAATGTAAATGATCTACCAAAGCAATAAACCCAGAGAAGAGCTCACAAATCAAAAGGATTAGTTGACTGATGTTGGTGATACAATCCGAATTCAAACAAAGTTGCACTAGTTCCAAGCAGTTTCCAACTATGACACATTGAACATGAAATTTTTCACATCTTACTTAGGATTTGCCAAAACCAGCTGGAGTACCTGACTCATCTCACAGAAGGTGCCTCAGTGTTTGATCTTGCTGAAATGTACAATCCCAATGGTACTGGTGCCAGTTGTAAGGCACCAGGGTATTAGAGGCTGCATTGGTTTTACGGCCTTTGAGTAACTGAAGAGAAAGCCAAGTTTAAGTACAAAGCTTCAAGACAGTTATTTAAAAACTTAAGCATATGCTTAAGCTCTCTGTTGGACTGCAAACTCAAAACCTTGCCACACTAATCCTTGCTGAAACGTAAATGTATACCACTTAGTTTAACCATTAACCTGATATGTATACGATGAACTAGGATACAAGTTTATCTTGAGTATTTCTGACTGTGCTAATTTTCATATCCATACTGCTGATATGAATCTTAAGTTCTCGGTTAATACTCTTCTTTTTCCTCCCCAACAATAACCCAAAGCTGAAATTTCAGGAAAATAGTGCATTTCATGTTAACAGATGAAAAGAAGCTTATATTATTATGCAAGAAACACAAGGGGTTGTGGGTTTTATTTTTTAAATCTTTCTTCAAACATAGACTGCAAGCCAACTTGCCCCATCGTACTAATTTTTCTGTTAAGATTATCATATTAATCATTTCTGTGATCTATCACAAATGAACATAGCTACTGATTGAAAAATTAGGACCTAATTCATCCATAAAGCATAATTTTGCATTATTATACAGGTTACTGCCAATTTAATATTCATAAACTAAGACAGACTAATGCCTTCCACATGTGCATGAAGACAGTCCAGTCTGGCTAAAAGCAAAAGTTTCAAGCTCCTCAACTCAATTTTTTGTACGCTACCATCTTGAACAGGGAAATCAGGAACACATTTCTGGAGCAGAAATTGTTTCAAGACTCCTACTGGATAAAATAATAGAGCCACAGAAACCTTCCCTGAAGAGCGCTCAGTACCAACTAACTTGGCAACAGAAAACTTGACAAACCTCTCAAATCTCAGAAGCTAAATGCAAAATTCTAGATTTGGGGTGTGTGGATTTGTAACTCCGCGTCACAGACAGAATTTAGAAACTAATTAATAGTAGCATTTGGGATAACCTAATGTTATTCTTGTGCAACAGCTAAATTACGCACAATACTTTCACACGATAAACAGCATGATTCAGCTTGAGTTTCATGAAGTGCAACTTGATCTCAGCTACAATGGAACATTTCTTCACAGAAGAATTTTGCAAGTGATAATTCTCCTTTGAACAGTTGCTAAGTTGGAAAGATAATTGAAGGACAGAGCGTTTGAAAGCAAACATACAGGGCACGTTAAAGATACAAACAAGTTATGTAAACAACACCAATCCATCATCTTTAACAAACTCAGAATGGCAGTATTCCCTACAAACAGGCTACAAACCATTGATGTCCCCAACATCAGGGACAATGCCACCATGGCATGCTAATCATGCATATCCTTGCACAGTCATCGGCAGGCTAAGCTTAAAAACATGCCAGAAAAGCCATGTGAGGAGTAGACAGTAACACCTACCATTGATGCCAAATTAGCCTACCAAGCTTCTGTTTTCAACAAATGGACAATAAAAAAAATAATCAACTTCCTTTTGTGAAATACACAGTGTTAAAATTTCTATTCAAAACAGAATCTAGACAAAGTTCAACTCACTGCATTAGAAAGAGACATAGGTTTTAATTGGCAGCATGAAAAAAAAAACAGGGTTATCAGCTAGACAGGTCACATCATGTAAGGAGAAAAGCAGGAGACCATTCTAATTACTTACGCTTTCTGCTTTGCAATCTCTTACACTTGGAGAAGCACAAAAGTCTTTATCTAATATACTAAACAGCGAAGGCAGTCACTGACTTTCCAGTTGCAGATAAGAACCACCTTAGTCTTTCAGAGCATAAATATATCCTGAAAACTGTCATCAAACATCCACTCCATCAGTTAAAGCCTTCATTCACAGAGAATACTCTCTGGAAGAAGTCTTCCTAATGGCACGTCCAAGATGTTGACAACCACCATCACATCATTCTCAACTGACAAAAGTAAGAGTGAATGCAGTGGTTGACAGGGGCCATAGAAGTTACAAGGATTAAAAAAAAAAACAAAACCACAAACCAAAAACCACGCCCAATAACTCAATCCCAATGTCACAAGCACAAGATACAGGCACTCGAATTTGGTATACCTAAAGCCTCATGTAATGGAAAAAGTCCAGATTTTTCTCACGACTATTCCATTTCTCCATCCAACTACACCATTTGTTTCAACTGCAGGTAAGGTCTCTGCTTCACATCATTTTCCGCTTCCTCGGCTCCTTCCTTGTGCTGATGCTTCTCCAACCGCTTTCTGATCTCTCAGCTTTCTGATCTTCTCTCTCTAGGCTTCTGCTCTGCGCTTTGCCTGGCTGGCCCATATTTAAGCCTGAGGCAACCCCACCTCAGGTCCACTCTCTTCCAACCACAGATGCAAGTGATCTATCAGCATTTCTCGGGCCAGTCACACCCCTCCAACATGTGCTCAGTCATCAGTTCGTGCCGTNACTGTCATCAAACATCCACTCCATCAGTTAAAGCCTTCATTCACAGAGAATACTCTCTGGAAGAAGTCTTCCTAATGGCACGTCCAAGATGTTGACAACCACCATCACATCATTCTCAACTGACAAAAGTAAGAGTGAATGCAGTGGTTGACAGGGGCCATAGAAGTTACAAGGATTAAAAAAAAAAAAAACAAACAAAACCACAAACCAAAAACCACGCCCAATAACTCAATCCCAATGTCACAAGCACAAGATACAGGCACTCGAATTTGGTATACCTAAAGCCTCATGTAATGGAAAAAGTCCAGATTTTTCTCACGACTATTCCATTTCTCCATCCAACTACACCATTTGTTTCAACTGCAGGTAAGGTCTCTGCTTCACATCATTTTCCGCTTCCTCGGCTCCTTCCTTGTGCTGATGCTTCTCCAACCGCTTTCTGATCTCTCAGCTTTCTGATCGTCTCTCTCTAGGCTTCTGCTCTGCGCTTTGCCTGGCTGGCCCATATTTAAGCCTGAGGCAACCCCACCTCAGGTCCACTCTCTTCCAACCACAGATGCAAGTGATCTATCAGCATTTCTCGGGCCAGTCACACCCCTCCAACATGTGCTCAGTCATCAGTTCGTGCCGTGATCAACTGTTTCCCTACACCTCCTCCACACACACACCCCAAAATACATCATACATCATTACATATGCACTACATAAAACTTTCCTTCCTTGCAATTTTCTCCTGTTTGCAGGAAGGAAGAATTGCAAACAACAAATCACACAGAATCACAGAATTGCAGGGGTTGGAAGGGACCTCAAGAGANTTCCCTACACCTCCTCCACACACACACCCCAAAATACATCATACATCATTACATATGCACTACATAAAACTTTCCTTCCTTGCAATTTTCTCCTGTTTGCAGGAAGGAAGAATTGCAAACAACAAATACTCAACAAATAATTTTATACACACTTGTTTAGTTTACATATCAACAACTCAAAGGTAACTAGCAAACAATTCACCTGGGTTAGTAGACAAAATTGTAGTCTTATTTACTGTTACAACACACAAATGAGAAAAAGATTATTTTCCGAATATCACAGAAACGCATCAAAATTGAGTTAGTCAAAGATCCAAACCATTGACTTTCAAAATAGAATCATAGAATGGCTTGCATTGGAATGGACCTTAAAGATCACTTAAGAACTTAAAGATCGAGTTCCAACTCCAATGCCATGGGCAGGGTTGCCACCCACTAGATCAGAATGTTCGAGATTCCATGCAACCTGGCCTTGAACACCAGGGATGCAATGGAAATAAGTATTTCCAGATGTTCTTCCAGAAAAAAAGCTTGCCATATTTTTGAACAGCTGTAATTAAGATGCTGCAATTATCAAATGAAAGGCACATAAGATAGATATGTCGCTCAGTGATCTGAGCCAGAATATCTTTTCTATTCTTGCTAAATGCTGTAGTCCTGAGTTTCCAAGTGTATTTCCTTTACTTAGGTGTAACAGGAAATAAACTGAAAAGACAACTAAATAATTTATGCCCTAATTATAAATATTCACAACTCTGAACTAATTGCAGTTCACTGAAATCATCTATCACTGCTTAGATTACTAGCATTGTACTTCTCCACCAGCCTCAGCATTGTACTTTGGAATTACCTTTAATTATTTTTGAATTTTATGTGTGTATATTACACACAAGCATATGTATCCCTATAAAAGTATAAATTGAAACATTGCTGTTTCAAACCATTGGTCAAAAGACTAATAATCAAATCATTCTGAAAATCAAATCATGCTTTGAACAATGGCTTTAATAATAGCTTAGGTCATGTCTTTACCCTTGAAAGCCCAGTTATGAAGAAATACGCCTTGAATCAATTCCACATGCCCATAAAACTGTATGCAGAATTTGATTTCTTAAGTTCTATAATACTGTTCTCTTCTTATTTCCAATATCTTCTTGGGATATGTTCTTGCACTCAGGTATTTCCTTGAGTTACATTCATGCAATTTAAGTGTTTTCACTTTCAGACATTGCTTAGGACTTACTTCCCTTTTCTGTTTTTTTCATTATTGAAATGTTTAAAAGCATTTCAGAAGTTTCCTGTGATACAATCTTTACCACCTCCTATAAAAATAGCACAGCTTTTCTTTCTCCATACCCTTTCCATACAACCTCAACCCCAACATTTTTAAGAACTGTGTTCTTCTTTGAATCGTTTAGACCTTATTTTCTTTTTGTTTGTAAGATTTACTACCTGTGAAATATTTTATTGCCTTATTTACTAGCTTCAGTGGCCCATTCTGGAAAAGCAGGCAGATCAGCTACAGGCACCCCTAAAGACAACGATGTTAATGACTCCAGCTGATGTTTCTACTTTTCCAGCCAATGGAAATGTGATCCCTGTTCCTTCAGGCAGCATGTTTCCTGAAGCACTGCCCCAGCTCACTCCAAGTACTTGCTACCTGGAACAGTGCCAAATACATACCCTAGCCTGTTTCACAAAACTGTAGATTACAGAGTCACCCAACAAAGAAAAAGAAGTCACTTTTATTTTCCATGAGCAGGACTGCTCAACATAGAACCAGGTGAGACATGAGAAGGAAAAAAAGTTTAATCTTTCCATGAAAGTGGCTCAAGGCAGAGATAGTTCAGTAATGGGAAAATAAAAATTGGAATCACTGTATTTCCATAACACTTTTCATTTAAGGATATCCAACTCATTTAAGGACATTAATTCACTTAGCCTTTCAACATACCTTTTCTTTGTTTGCACTGAAAAATTTAGCGTGCAAGCTTTTGCTCACAAATTTGACATGCATTAAAGCCAACAAAATATATCTTAAAAATGTGTTTTGGAAATGGTTCAGTTGCACACATCAGAAAACACCCTAACAAAGTTGATCTAGTACCTCATCTGGAGGTTGGTGGCCCTGCCTGTGGCAGGGGGGTTGGAACCTGACGATCTTTGGGGTCCCTTCCAACCCAGGCCATTCTATGATTCTATGAAAATTACAATTCTTTCATCCAGCAACATAAAATCGGGCATTCAATTTTCACCAAATAAACAACAGAAATGAGAATGCATGTAATAAATAGCTGTGACTAAGAAAGTTGACTCCTCCCTTGAGAGCTGAGGAAACAGGTAAGGCCATAGAGGGAAACCATCATGCTACTAGCCACATGCTACATGATTACTGTGGCATCCCCAACAGTGTAGACCTATCAGCAGTCACTCCAACTTCCTCGAAAGTCTCTTGTAGATTCTTACATTCTAAGATCAGATTGGAGATCTCCTAATGTCCTATCACATTCTTTATAGCAAGAAAATCACTTCAGAAGACAGATTGTTTCTAGATTTTTTTTCCTCAACATCTTCATGTAGATTTTAAAATTTGAGGGATAAAAAGTATTTCCCATTTTACACACATCTAGCATAACAACTGTGGATTTTAAGACATGCCTGCAATACAAAGAACCACTCCACTGATTGTTACAGCATAAAAGACAAGCAGCTCTGAATTAAAATGCCTCATTTATAAAGATGATTGCAGCAGGTCCTATGCTAAGACAATGCTGAAGATATTAAAAAAAATAAAAAATACCATGAAGTAATTTAAAATCTTTTTTCAAGTTTGTTGGTGGTGGTGGTAGGTAGGTTGGGTTTTTTGTTTTGTTTTTTCTTTTTCCCCCCTACAGGACTATATAAACAATTATATACTCATTTTTTCCATCTTGAAATCAAGATATACAGCACCTCCATATGAAAGATTCTGTTATCAGACATTCACTGGCAGGTATTCTTCATTCTTTTTCCACAATATAAATTCTGGCTTTTGTTTTTTAAAGGCATTTTATTAAGACTCCATGCTTCACATCCTCACTAATTCTTATTACCATTTTCATACCCTATGGTGAAGCTGACAAGAAGCAGTGTAGATTTGACAACCACAAGCACAAATCTAGCAAGAAATTACTATGCAAATGTGTCCGGGAGAAGATAACATTAATAAATATTTGCTGATGGGCCTTTTGCTCTAGTAGGTGGCACATTTATAATGAAAACTTAACAGCAGTTTAAACTGAAAATCAGAAACCTCAGATGTACTTGTGGATGATGGATGAGAAAAAAGAGGAAAAACTTTTGTGTGTTGGCTTGGTTCCTCTAAAATGGCAATCTCAATACCTGTGATGAAAATATTCTCCTTCCAACTTCTCACATCCTGTAGATCTCTTATTTACCACAAAAAAGAAGTCTTTTTGTTTCGTGTTCAGCAGTTATTAGCAACTTCCAAAACTGTATACTTAAAAATTCTCAAATACAATCAGAGCTGAAACATGAAGCACAATAGGCAACAATAGATTTGTCATTAAAAAGAAAGGGAAAAAAAAGAAAAGGACTCAGGGAGTATTTATTTATAAAAAAACCCATTATACATGTTAAACTTAATTCTAGATCTAAAGGAACACAAGTCACAGGAATGCACTTCATATTTTGACTTCACTATAAGAAAAAAATCAGTTCTGAAATTTGACACCAACATGTAAGAGAAGGGCAGGAGAAACTACTATGTGATCATATGAAAACATTTAGTTCTCAGTTTAGACTACAAGACTGTAAGACACTGTTTCAGAAAAAAAGTAACTGGCCTAGGGTAACTACTTAACTACAGTATAAGGAACTAGAGGTAGAGGTCATATGGCAGGAAAAAAGTAGGCAATTCAGAAGTGAGCAACTCATACCAGACATTCAATGGCATACAGAAGAGATTTCTATTTTAGGTTGAGTGCCTCCACGCTAGGAACTGCTGCAAAGCAGCGTGATTTTTAGCTGTGATTAGCTGTGATTTTTCCTTCTTAAAACACCAAACTTTTTCTTTTTTTTTTTTTTGATTTATCAACAGCCTGCACACTCAAAATCCTTCCAATCTGAAAAGAGGCATACTCACAGATCAGGGATCATCCTGATGACAAAGTGAGGGTTTAGATAATCAGCAGCTTATTACACTAAAAGGTCAAGTCTGCAAGCAATACAGAAATCATAAGTAAATTCATAGCAATGTTTAAATTTATAGAGCTTTTTCACTTCCATTTCTTTGGGAGAAAGTCTGGTAACAAAAATGCCATATTCTGGCTGCAGACTCTTTGGAGTCAGAAATCCTGAACACCAATTTGTAAGGTATAGAAAGATTAGCATTGTGCTTTACAGTCACAGGCTTAAGAGCAAGCCTGTTAACAGGGATATGTCCAGGCAGTTCTGCGCAACTCAGCCATCAGCGCTACTTTAAGTAATACAGGAAGGAATTAGTCATCCAAATAAACTAATACGCTTACACTGTGCTTCCTATCCTCCCACAAACTACAGAAAGAAGTCTTTGTGGATGGAAGAATGGATGGACGTGGGTGCTGTGAACATGCTCCAAATGAGCTGAAGACACCCCAAGGATAATAAGTCTGAATATCACATGGCATATTGTTTCTAAAGAATCCAGATGAAACGAGAAAATACCAAGGAGAACAAGCATGGATTCCAGGTACTAGTAGTAATGAATTGAAAAAGAGACTATGAAATTATTTACATTATTGGATTGTGGATAGTCAGTTGCAAAATTTTGGGTAAAAATATAAGAAAAGCTTCTGTCAGGTAAATCACATGCCACATCATTACAAACTGCTTAGAAAACAGGCAGAAGATACTGTATTCTCTCTTTTCTGTGTCTTTACTGGAAATAAGTTTTAAATAAAAGCCTTGAAACTAATACACAGAAAAATATGTGAAGTGTTAAACACGATATAAAGATATCCAACTAAAACTAAACTCCGCTTTTGATATTAAGCACCTGAAAAACTGAAACAATGGTTATAGTAAGTTTAAGTGCCAGAAATCACTGCACATTCATGTATAAATGCCATCCTGGACAATAACAAGAAATGAACATACAGCTGCTGCATAGCTGCCCTTCTGTATTTAACGTGCGGTGTTAGAAATGGAGGTTAACCTCTATAGAAAAACAAAGTAAGATGGATAGCATAGGCAGCAGATTCAACCTGGAAAACAACTGTCCTTTCACAAGTGCTCTCCGAGAAAAGCTTGACCCTGCCAGCTGAAAATAACCTGGAAGAGCAGAAATCCAGAAAAATCTTGAGAAGTATTGGTAGCATGCTCCTTACTTGAGAGATGCAAGAGAGATTTATGCACAAAGTTCTGGATAAAAGAGTTTTTACTACTGGTAGGAGTACAATGTGAAGACTTTAAAAACAAGGATTCACCATTCTGCTGTCGTGGAGGCAAAGGTGCCATTCTGATTCATCAGAGGGTTTCTGAGACCACTGCTGTGAACTATGTTATTAAAATAAAAGGTAATAGACACTCCTTCCAGATGTTACATGATTTGTATTTGTAATGGCACACTTAATACAAACAGAGCTGGGCTTGAAATCAGGCTACCTGGGCAAAAAGGAGAACTTGTATTTCTAATAGGTGATCTAGTAGTAGGGAAAAAAAGGCATCTGCTCCTTTGTAATTAGAAAATTCCTGCTAGTACTAAAATTCAACTCTCAGCTGCAAAGTTAAATGATTGTTTAAGCAATTCAGCAGCGTAAAAATTTATTACATCTTGAAGTCCTTAAGTTGAACTTCGATGTGTCTCTAAATAACGTGTTCTAGTTCAGCTGCAGATTTGTTGGACTTAACATCAAGCACTTGCATACTAGAGAAAGGAATTTCTTCTATAGAAGGAATTAATGTTTGCAATTATTTTGCTGCTATTGTACAGAAGATTAAGACGATGATTCCTTTGGACCTGAGAACTTTCCAGCCCCAGTGGATACGAGTTTGATTCTGATTTTGTTTACACCAGGAGAATCAGGCTAGACCATACATAGCTTATTAAATCCTTGACTTCCAAATTTCTTGGTAACAAGTTCACTTTGATCTGTGTAACAGGAAGATTTTTCTCATTATTTTCAGTTAATTAGTAGATGTCCCTTCAGACTTCACTTTGCTATGGCAGCAAAATTGTTCTACGCCACAATGACACAAGCATATTCTTTGAGCATTCAGTAACAAGGACAAAGAAGAAAGAAAAAAAAAAACTGTCGTTCTTCAAACACTCCTCCACTGTGTGTCTACACTGTTACTGGGTATTGCTCTAACACATATGTAGTGCCTGAAAACTTGAATTTGCAAAACAATTTCTACTGACCCTAGAACTCTATTAAACGCAGGCAATAAACAATCTGTTCATTCAATTGATAGTCTACAAAATAAAATAGTGAGTAAAGGAATTTCAACCTCAGAATAGGTAGTGTATTTGCAATAGGACATCAGTTTCTTAGAGATTATCACAACTCATCAAGAGTCGCTATTGTGGTGCATTTTACAATGCATCACTTCTAGCTACATGTTTTGTGACCATTCAGGACATTAAAAATTGCTATTTTTCACCGAAGTTCAGTGCATGCTCTCTATCTTGTACATAAGCATCTCACTCAGTATTTCCAAAGCCCTGTCATTTTTCCAGCAGTGTCTTTGCCACAGAGAGATCAGTGTTGAACAAATGAGGCATATCCTCTTTTAGAGGGGCTGGATCAGCTCCCTTCTGCGTAGTCCACAGTTGTCAGTCTTGAGAATGAAAACCTCTGGTGCAGCAGGGATCAGTCTTAGAATAGCTGAACAGGCTGCTAATCGACATCCAGAAGAAAGAACACACCCTTGCTCTCCACTCTATAATTATTCAATTAATTCATGACAATTCTAGTCATTTGCATTTTTATCTTAGCTATTTAAAACAGTTGAAGTAACTTTGATGCATTGCATCAACATTGCAAAGGGAAGACTTGAAGCAATCAGAGTAGTTACTCTGAGTAGATAGTGTGCTCACTATCAAAGTAACTCCAGGTTTTCTAACGGGGAGAGAAGTAGAAGTAGAAATACTAGAATTGAGCTTTATTTGCTCAATTCATCCACTGACTGTAAGTCTGGATAATCATAATGTATTTCTAAAGAAAAAAGCAAAAATTACTACCTTTAGTCTAAGAAAGTATACATGTCATTCCATAGTCTACTAAGTATTTAAACAAAAAATGCATATTATGATTATAAACATAGCCTGTCTTGGCCAGGGTAGATGCCCAGTGCAATTAAGTACAACAGGAACTTTATCTACTAAAACCTTCTCTTTCTTTCTGCCATTGGAGTCTTGACAAAGCATGACTCAAATCTATAACCTTAACTTCAAATAGGTCTGTAAATTTCAGAGTGATGCTTGCTCTTCAATAAATTAACAGTCCTTCAAATCTATTTCTTGTACATAAAAGACCACCACTCAGAGAAACCTACATTAATGATCAAAGAACTCCACAAAGCTTCTCTTTAAAAGGATATCATCTTTCAGTGAAGGTGGCTGGAATTTTTACTTGAAACAATAATAAAAGTTAAATCACCTGATAAGATTATTTACAAAGCTATTGTTGATCTTTTGAACGTTGTTCCATTTAATAACATGCATATTAGGCATAAAATGGACTTCTAAAGATAAGAGTTTGGTACATTAAATTTTGTTTTTAAAAACAGGAAAAGAAAAAGTACATCATACTTATTCACTAGTTATTATACTAGTCACTTGCTATACAAATATAAAACAACACAAAATACTTAAAAACCAAAATGTTTATTATACTTTTCTAATTGTTATCACTTCATTTCTTTGCTAGTTGGCATCCTGACGTACTTGTAGAGCAAGATGTTTCTGCCTCAGCTGAGAACTGTGAAACACTCTTAAATACCAAATACTGATTGCAACTAAAATCTTCTAGAATTTAGGAATTTATAAAGCATTTAGATAAATAGTTTTGTTACCCAAATATTCATGCGTGTTACCTTACAAAGCATAACTAGATTATAGGCAATTCATAAGTGGTTGTTAAATTATTACTTTATTAATTTGGATTTTAAGCTTCACTGATTATCCAGTCCAGAAACATTACCTATAAAATGATACCAACTGCATAGATACCATGCAGTAACAATGGTTTCAGCATAGAAGTCTGCTATGCAATAAGAAGAACAATGTCAAAGTATTTTTCCCACCAAATGTAATCTCTAAAACAAAGTCTTTCAACTTGTTTGTCCTGAGAAAGGAGGAAAAAAACAGTAAAAAAGATCTTCCTTGGAAAAAGAAATGTGTTAGAGAAATTATTAAAATGAGAAAATGCTTGCAAATGATAAACAGAATGAAGGCACAAATATTTTTACTTGTTTCTGCCAATTCTAACTTGCTTCTGTCAATAGTTCTTAACAAGAAATCTGGTATTACAACAGTTTCAGATAAACATTCTTGTTAACCATGCCTACCAACAAAAAAGCTGAGGATGTTCCAATGATGATTGAATCCTCAGCAAAGAAATTTCTGTTTTTCAGCTTTGGCTTTTCTGAAAGTCTGGGCCCTGCTTACCAGCCAAGGTGACTGAGAGGCTTGCATTTTATTTTCAGAATAATCTGGATACACAGGTGCCAAGTGCTACTTACGTTTCTTTAACAAAAGAGGTCACTACAATGATTGCTCAATATGGTGGGGATTTTTACTACTCAGAACCTTACTAGAGAGATATCAGGCTTCAATAGTACCACTAACAAATCTGGCCACAATACACTAATTGCAATTCCTAACAATAAAGTTCAGTTCTTTCCAACTAGTACGCTTTCGGTTGATGAAGTGATTTCAGTGACTCTTTATCCAGATGTGCCACTCTAAAGCCTAGAAATGTTCCTCACCTATATTTTCTCCATAGCCTATTTAAGTGCATTCTGCTGATTAAAAAAAAGACTCCTTTTCTACTCAGTCTCAGAACTATGATTTCATTCTATCTATTATGAAACGAAATGTTAAAGGATGTCATCATTGTGAATGCTCTAGACAGAGCGAAAGCAGACAGTCCATATGTAAAAATTTGTAAAATGCAGGCTGAACAAAATGAAAAACAATCTTATGAACACCCTTCATGGATTTCTCCTCTTCCCCTCTTTCCTCTCCATGCTTCCTCTCATATGAAGTGTTCTAAAGAAAGAAAGGAAATGGAGGTCCCTGGGTGGAAGTCACAAGCCTCCAGCTGATAAGTTCTGAATTCTGAACCATGTTATTAATGAATCCTAGAAAAGAGCAGAGGGGAAACAACAGTATCATCGTCCTGCATTAAAGCCCTCTACAGAGGATCACATAGGCTGCTAATTTCTATGTACAAATAAATAAAACTTTAAAAAGAGCAGGGAAAGAGATCCTGCATAGGCCTCCTCGGTGCAAGAAAATGTTCTAACCAGTACGCTAGGGATCTATTCTCTCACTCCTTCTCTAGCTCAGTAAGAATATAAAAATAGCATTCAACTGAGCAACCCTAACAAAAGGAAAAACATGACAAACAACATACAAACAAAAAAAAAAACACAACTTAGAATTCGCTAAACTTGTAAACAACTGTTAAACACCAATATTTCAAGAGTGGGAGTTCAAGCCCATGTACTGAACCTAGCATAGATCTCATACACTGTCCAGAGCAAGTGCAGAAACTAGCAAGCAATATCACAAAATGCACTATGCCAAGAATTCTCGTCCAGCCAGAAGTCTGACATTTTCACATTGCCTAGCAAGAAAAGCTTGCCCACCAAGCTTTCACAGTCATAACCTTTCACTCACCTGGCTCCTATAACACATCCTATGAATTTGAAAAGTATCAGTCCTTAATTTGTAGAAGCACTGATCATTAATTTGAAGATCTGCACTGATCATTTGCAAACAAAAACTCTACTTAGGGTAGGTCAAGACCTACCAAAGGCTAATGAACTTAGTCTTTCATTTGCCCCAAACCACTGGTGTCAATACAAAAAAAAAAAAAAGAAAAAAAACCTTCTTATACCCTTACAGATCAAAAAGTATCCTGCTTTCCTCACTTCAGAAAAGAAAACAGGAACAAAAAGCCAGCATCAAAGGAAAGTTATTCATTTTCCCTTGAAAGGCATGTTATAAGCACTGCTCAGAATCCAGCAGAATAGAAAGCATACAAAGAGAGCACAGTTTCTTGGCTGAACATTCTGGACGAGGCCTCCAGAACATCTCAGCTCTTGCCTGGCTCTCTAGCTTATCAGCAGGGAACAACACACAAACTCCAGCTTCAGCAGTAGGCTTTGACAGGGCTGCCACAATGAACTACAGTTCTCAGCTTACTCTGCTCTTCTGGCAGGAATCATTAATGACCTTCACTAAAGAAGGCAAATTCAAGATTTCCACAAAGAGCTTGCCTGATCTCAAGTCCTAAAGTCATCAACATGGAATTGCTTACAATCTAAACCACTTCCCCCATCATTTTTTTCCTTTTAACTTGCACGATCCTCTTCTTCAGAATCTCCTTGTAAGTAAACGTGCAGTAGTGAAGCAGCTAACCCCAGAATATTCAAAAAAAGATCCCATAAATTAACATTCATGTCTTCTAAAGGAGAAGAAACTGAAGTTATGGTGCCATATGAAAATTGGCAATCTGATATAGAAATGTTCTCTTGAAGGAATAGAGCTCCCTACCAGGGAGCTCTATCCACTGTAACTAGCATTCTGGATCTTGCTTCCCTCATTACTTACCAACGTGAAATGACAGCAGGGAAAATACGCAGCAATAAAGACACTTGGAAGAAGATGCAAGATCTCTGAAGCTGAAAGTACCTTACATGCAACAAAGTCTTGGAACAAAGAACTAGCCAGCTTGAAATGTGACAAGCATATACTTATAGCTATAAAAAGCATGTATAAAAGAATCCCACAAAGAATAAAAGGACAAGGAAAGGCATTCTAGCTAAAGTACTTAAAGAAATAAAACAAGTTTTATATGTCATGGTAGTGACATGTCACACATAGTTTTCCAAATGTTCGTAACAATATTTTCTGCCTGGTAGCCTTTAAACACATGGTGGAGAATAGCAAGCAAATTTATTCTAAAGGTCCTGAAATGACAGCAACCATATATTTATTCAAAGGTCCTAAAATGACAGCAACCGTATTTTTTCAAGCTGTATAAGAAACAAGCTGTCAGCATGCATCTATTTCATGACTACAGGATACTCCAAAAAACACAACTTTGAGAGAGGAGCTTTGTTGAACTGATACTCTGCTGCACCTTCCAAGTGACTTTTAGCAGCAGTCTCCAGAGCTTCCATTTCTTCCTCCATGATGATGGAAGAATCAAAAACTGCTGCATCCACTTCAGTTTACTTCTTATCAGGTATCCAGCTTCTTTCCCAGAAAGGTGTATTGGTAGCTGATCAGAATCTTTCCTTAGCACTTAGAGAAGACACTCAGAGTTCTAGAGCCCATCGTGTCTTCATCATATTTTGCCCCCAGTTGACATAACTTGGCAAAAAAAAAAAAAATTGTATCATAAAAAGTGCTCATTGCAGCATCAAGTCAAAATTGTGACAACCCTTAAAAAAAAGTAGCACAGTTTAAAGTTACCTAATATACAACATAGATTAATGTAAACTGGACAAAGTAATCCAAGTGACACCTAACACCGCACAGTATTAATCACTTTCATCTTTCACTATGGGTAGCTGCTACTGAGGGAACAGTTTTTAATCTGGCTGAACTAGAATACTCTCTCTCAAGAATGAAATGTGTTTAAAAAAAAAAAAACAACACAACTGTCTCATCAATTTTCAAATTACATGTATTACAGAAGGCTTTTAAAAAAAGTATTTACTAACAAATTACTGTGACTCCCACAAGTTTCCAGATAAACTCTGTAATATTTCTGCAGTTACATTCTAAAATATGTCTCTCTCAAATGTTTAGGGTGCTTCATACACATTCACCAACTGCACTTTGCCCCTGATTATTAACAAACACACAGAGTAAAATATCATCAGAGGATAGTGATTTTCCATGTCATGACAGAAGTTTATTGCAAAATGATTTACAAATTGTCACCTACTTACAATTCATACAGAATATTTTTGTGTCATGAATGACAAACATATGCTTAGGGATGTTATATGAAAAACCGTAAAACAAAACAACTCGAAAATGGTAACAGAAACGTGAGTAGTTTAGGTCACGGGGGACAATTTTGCTTTATTAGGATCTCCCTGGATCCCCACCACCACCTGCTTTTGTTGCTGGTTTTGTCTGTTGCGGGTTTTTTTGTGTGTGTTTTTCTTCCTTAGCGAGGGCAGGGGCGAGGTTATCTCCAAAGAACACCTTAGCAGAAGCTATCAGCTTTGACAGAACACCAAAATTCTGGCACTGGACCATAAATTGACCATTACCATAAAAAGAACTGCTAAATGAGAAACCATGTGCTCAGTATAAAACTAATTTCATGCTTTCAAAAGCACACAGTGGCTTCTAGCAAGATAGTGGCCCTGGGACTTGCAAAGACAGATTGGCTAATACAAATGGTGTGTGCTCCTGATGCAGTCTGCTTAGCCAAGCTTTACATGTACTGGCAGTAAATGGAAATTCTCGAATCTTCTGTCAAACAAATACACACTTATCTATAACTTTAGAGCTGAAAGCTATAAAACAGCTGCCTCATAAATATATTTAGCAGGAAAATGCATGAGCTGTCCTAGTTCCTTATGAAAAAAAACAACAAACATAGCAGTATTTACACAGTAAGCACAGACATTTCTAGCAAGTAAAACATTTTAATAAGTGTTTTCCAGCTTCTTTCCTTCTTTTATTAAAATAATCACTATCAGAAGAACCAAATACAATCATAGCAGGTCTCACAAAAAACTAAATATTAGCAGAACAATAATGCTTAATGAGTTCAATCATTTTGCATGCTCTGCTACAGATGAAATCCTCAAACTTTTTTTTTTTAAAAACAGGTACAAAGTCCATTTAGTTTTTGATAATACTTCTTTCAAGCTTAAAGATTTACTACCAGAACTTCATAGGCTACCTTCAGCACACTGTCTGCTCCCTTAAATAAAACTTACTGCACTAAATCTCAAATTTAACTGATTAGAGAGAAGTGACAGTAATTTTATACCCTTCTAAAAGCAAGCTGTCAGTGCAAATGAATTACTGGATGCTATCCTGGGCATGACAGGTCATAACTTTTAATATTAACAATGACAGACATATACAACACATCAAATCCAGTATACAATTTATTTCCTTCTTCACTTTCATAGCTTATCTGAAGAATCCAACAGCTCTTGTGCTTTGCATATCATTATAACTATAATTTGAGATTTAACAAGCCAGAAAGCAAGCTCTTGCAAGAGCTATTTAGTCACACTGTTAATTAGCTTCTTTCTGTAACAATAATACAGCATCACCGACATGTTCCGAAAACATTTAAAATGCATAGAAGTCACCTACTGGAAAGATGCCCTCTGCAAACAGCAAGCAAGGGAAGGGAGCTTGCCACATATTTAGAGTTATCCTGAATAATGAAATAAGAGAACAAATTTATGCATTATATACCTTGCCATTTTTCTTAACCTTTCCACTGGAGTAACTAAAATACAGATGACAGGCACAAAGAAATACTGCTGAACATGTAAGCATTCACTACTAATCTCGTATCACAAAGCAATTCAATGAAGTTTAATTAAAAAAAAAAAAATCATACTCACCTCTACCGGGAAGTCCACTCCACATTATGGCAATAGTATTTAATCAGCTCAGATAAGAACTAAGTTACATAAACAAAACTTCCAGTATGTGACCAATATGATCAACGGTGCTACAGAGCCTTGGCTCCAGCCCTGCTCCTCTGTGGCAGTGCACCGGCACACCAGTGCAGCTCCAAACCTTCCCAGATGCTGGCTTATTGCATTGCTCATTGAAAATCCTTCACACGCTGGCAACATTTTAGGGAAGGACAAGCACACTCTGAGTCATTTGTAAAGAAAGCAAAGCAATTTCAGTTCTGTATCTTCAAGCGTACGGAAACACAGAGCACTGTCAAAGTAGAAGTCTGAGGTGAATTTATGCTGAGAAACAGGCAACCTAAGCCGTCATTATCAATGCATGAAATCAGCTAGTGATCAAATTCAAACAAACCATAAAAAGGGTATGATTATGAAATGCTCCACGGATACAGCTCCAAACCACACAGAACGAAGAATCATCTATCTAGACTGTGCAAATGTTAAAAATAGCTCTGTCTTTTCTAAAATGAGCACGAGACAGAGGAGAAGCTGTATTGTGGTGGTTTGTCACTGGGAAAAATCCGGCAATAAAAATTAATGATTCCTTACAGCTTTTCTAAATAAGATTAATTTAGAATTATGCGGATGAACAAATAAGTACTCTTTAACCACATAACTGACAAGGTCTATTAGATATAAACAAATACAATATCTGCTAAAGTGAAGCATAAATGTCTACACAAATTTCAGAATACTGACCCATCTGTACAGATCAGCAGATTAAGTATTTGTACAAAAAATTCAGTGACTAAAAGCATCACATTACATGACCAACACCTTTGCCTTTCAAAAGCAACAATAATTTTTCATTACTTACTATGAAAAATCTCCATGGCTTATTAAATTCATGCTCTTCCTACTCCCACAGAGCATTCCCACTGTGTAAATCCTATTGTCTTCCCAGGTACTTCATGTGTTTTCCTTTCCAAAAAAGGTACGAGGGCATGTGCCACTGTGCACATTCACACCCACAAAGATTTTAAACACACAGTGTAACAAGAATCAGATGAATCATGAAGAGGTTAAGTTTACAAAGAAATAGACACAGGAGTTTTTATTATAATACCTGTACAGTTATCCAAACATACTACTGTGTCATGAGACAACTATGCGAGAAATTTTGGCAGGATCTGTTCCCAGATGAGGATACTTAACAGAGTATCTGATTCACTTTTGCAAGATAAAAGGAGTAAATTAAAAAGAAAAAAAAAACCTTTGACTATATATATATATTTATTTTATTTTATTTCAGCCATTTTTGTATACAATCACTGTTGGAAAGACACACTGAATAAAAATGATAACTCCACTCTTAAAGAAATCATGGCAGGTGACCAACTGTATTTTCTGTTCTGAACTCTAGAACATCTAATAATTGGACCTATTTAATATTGGTTCTTTACAACAAGATAATTGCCCCTGAAGAGAGGTTAAAACTGTCAGCAAGAGAATTCTGCAGAGATTTTTGATACAAGGATATATTTCTTTATGCACACTCATGCACCGGGGGCTAGCGCAACAAATGGTGACTGTAGTAATCGATTTCACTTTGAAACCCTTCCCCTCTCCACCTAAAATAAATCCCCCCCCCATAAGCATTTTTTCTCCTCCACAGTAGCCACATAAATTTACTTACAACTGTCATTAATGTGCTCACCACCTCCAAGAGAATGACATGGGGACTACAGGTAGATAAATGTTCTGAAACGCATTAGTAACTTAAAAAAAAAAAAAAAAAAAAAAAAGCATGGGCATGGGTCTTTTTCTCTTCATTACGGTATTTTTGAATGTTTTGCTTTAAATCAATATACCAAACAAACTCAACTCAGTGAAACAATAATATAACGTCCAACTTTTTTCTTAAAGACTACCAATGACAGTCATCTTGTTTTTATTATATTTACCTGTACTTTCACAATGCAGACACTCAGACACAGAATGAAGTATTATGGATACAGTTAGTCTCATTTGCAAATAGCTACAATCTTTAATGTCAGCTCTGTTCCTTGACATTCACTCTCATCATCAACTTTTTGTAAGGCATATCAAGAGCACAAAACTAATGTAACAAATTCCCCTATTTTCAGAGCAACTAATCACAAGAAAAATAGCAGTCAGTTATGTGTTTCATATTGTAAGAAAAATGCTAACTTTGGTAATACCACATATTTCCCAAGAAAATTGTGGGAGATACACAAGTGATAGAAATAATGTGGAGCAGTCTACCAAACGCAATCTAGTTCAGAAGAACACTGAATAAATAAAGAAGTCAATTTACATAGTAGTGAGAAGCGAAATAGGAAGTCTCTCAACAGCTCACTAAGTTACAAGAGCATAACTTTCGTTTAAATTGTATCAGAGGAAGGTAATAATTTTGCTTTCTGGTGAGATTCTAATCTTCGACAAACAGACAGATTTTACCCAGGGGACAGTAAGGGGGGGAGGGTAACTCCCTCTCACACTTGGGCAGAGGAAGAAAGCCCCGCAACATCACTCCACTTTGTGTCTCCACAACACCATTTTTTCTCACACCACTTCCCAAGAGGGCTGTAGGCAGCAGACGGAGAAGGCAGAACAAGAGCTGGCCTTACACAAGTCTAAAAAAGGTATGGGCACAACACAAAGAAAAATGCACAGTGCTTTCTATTACTATCTGTAGACTTGCAGATGTTCCTCAGCTATGTACACAGGAGCTTAGGAAGACTCAGCTCACCAACTTTTTCCAGCTACTGTTAGTTGCTGCTTAGCATTCCTCTGAGTACTCACTACAATAATTAATAAAGATCTTTTGTAATAAAAATCATATATATTTTCCCTGCAGATAAAGGGAAGATAAATGCTGACAAGGTATTTCAGGGCCTAGTTCAACAGGCTTAAAGCAAGCAAACTTTGTTTGTCATTCAGTTGGCACAAAGCAGTTCAGATGGCAACTAAGCTACATGACAGAAAGTCAGCATGGGCCCAGCTCAGGATTCAAAGCTGTCCATTTAGAATCAGGTTCCGTTGACAATCAAAAAACAAGGAAAAACTTCAGTGAAATCAGAATAACGCACGGCAGTTTCTTTTGGTTGTAACAGGCCTTGATTTAATCTTTGGTTTCTGATCTTCATTGTGGATCCTGTAAAGCTGCACTGAACTAGTCACCTGCCAACGTGATTTCTTTACAGTTTTGTAGAAGAGTCTTCCTCACACACATTTGCAACAGCAAATGTGAATATGTGAATGTAAGGCTACCTGAACTACTTTCAGAACCATTTCTCGAAGTTTGCCAATAGTCTTTTTTTTTTCTTCCAAAACAGGAAAAAAAGGTCAAATGCTTAGAAAATTAATTATTAGTTTAAATGAGATTAGAAGGCTCTTTTTATTTGACATATCTGAAGACACTTGCTAACTTGAGGCATTTAGTTTGGGAACCCAGTATGCAAGTAACCTATCTAGGCAATAGATCCTTTAAAGCATACCGATAGCTTTAAGTTTTGTTACCCTTTCATTTTTATATCTTTTATTAAAAAAAAACTTTGTCAATTATTTACACTGAATATATTATATATTTCGTATTATATTTCATATGCAGCCCAAGATATTCCTCTTCACTCAGTGTGACCCAAGCAAGCCAAAGGGTTTGACACACAATTCGGCGTTTCAGCTGTATGCCTTGCTGCCTCCATTACCTTGAAAGGATGCCCAGACTTCCCACTTAACACGGCACCACACAAGATGGCAAAGCAGCTCTAATTTCTGTTGCCAAAAGTGAAAGGAAAAATAAAATAAAAAGCCTGATTTCTCCTTACTCCCTGGCTCTCCTCCTGTGCACAGACTGCAGCTAGGAGAGGGACCCGGGAGCAGATAGAGGCAGACTGCTGCAGGGAACAGGAAGCAGAGTTTGCGGAGCAAAACTAGCGCTCTCCAAGGGAGAGCTGAGACAAACAGAAAGAAGCCGTTCGAAAAGCCGCCACAGCACACGCTAAGCAGCAGCTCATCATCCCTGCCGATCGCTTGCTTGATGAAAAGGCCGGAGGAGGCCGAGGCAGAAGGCAGCAGAGCCGGAGCTCGGCGCAGGCTGCAGCCCCACCTGCTGGGCGCTGGCGCCGCTGCACCCCCGCCGCGCCCCTCAGCAGCGGCTGCACGCTGGGGGCAGGAGGCTGGCGGCCAGCAGGGAGCCGCGGGGGCACCACGTTCCCTGGCTGGTCGCCCCCGCCAGAGACGGGGCTTCACTGGGGCCCGGGTCGCTCCCTGTGGCTGACGCTGCTCCGCACCAGGCTGCTGCACATCGCGCTGCCCAGCAGGCCCTGGCCTCCAGGCTGCAAGGAGCTGCTCCTTTTCCTGCCTGCGGGAAGTAACTGAATTCCCAATCCAGGCTGTGCAAGTAGATACACACTTGACTTGTCTGAGCTGTTATTATTTCCTTCTGGCAAAAACCTGGCAGCACATCAAATATACTGGGCAGGAGGGGAGAGACTGCCCCCCCCCCCGGGAATGGTATCAGGAAGTGAGTCTGAGTTTGAGTAGAACAGGATGGGTAGGAATGGACATGACCTGTCACTGGCACAGACAGCAGCAGAGGCTTTATCAGCCTGCACCAAGTAACTTTCTGGCCATACGGGGTTCTCTCCAGGCACCTACTTTTAACACCAAGCTAATGAAAGTGAGTCGTTAGATAAGTGCATCAAATCACCAAGGCCTTCTATTTCAGTCAATTCAGTTCTTGATTTGATTGATTTTGCAATTTGTGCAAAATAAAGAAAAGCAGCTTTTGACCTTTGTTTTAATTTTAAACTGCTAGGGAGCGACTGACGTGCAGGTATAGGCATGATAGTAAAATTTTGTCTAGATTCCAGTAATGGTGGATAATACCTTTTGAAATTCTATGACAACTGCACCCTTATTATAAATAATTATCTTTTAAGTTCAGAGGTATTTGGACTTAAAATATATATAAACCCCATCATCTACACACTGTAGAGTATTATTGCCAAGACCTGGAATTCCAGTTACCTAAGTCTTCGTAAATTTTTCAGTAAGGACCCTTACACTTCATACTCGAAGTTATGAGCAACAAATGGAGGTTGTATCTGTAAAACACAGTGGAGGTCAACAATTAAAAGGATGCTTTGTAACATCCTAAGGGCACCTGTCACAGAAAAGAGGGGGAATATGAAAATGTGCCTAATGATTCCTTCGTGTATGTTTGGAAGAAAGCCCTCCAAGAGCCAGGGAGGCTGGAAGCAGTGGTGGTGCACAGATCAGTTCTGTTGCACAGGTTCAAAACAGTTCTGGCAGTTCTGTAATCTTGGTCTCTGTATGGTCAACATATACTTACAGGCAAATACATTCCCAATCTCCTTATTTTTAACAGGAATATTATTTATTTCACATCTGTCTTACAAAGACAGAGGAAGAACCCCAGCACAGATCAGCAGGAACCTTTGCAGGAAGCTTCCTGCAGCATGCTGACCTGCTCACCAACTGGTTGGTTAGAAGGGTACATAGTTGTAACATTGAAGCATGAGAAGCGCTATTTGCTTTCTTCACACGTGCAATAAAGTCTGTTCACTGGTGAAGTGAGATGAACAGAATTGTTCTCTTACCATCTGCACAATTAATTGTTTACAGTGTTAGCCAAAGAAATGGGAAAGGCAGACTCCCATTACCAGGGGTAATAACACTCCAGAGGACATGGATTAGAACTGAGCCTGGATAATATCAATTTATAAGAAAATTAATTTCTACTTATTTTTGAAATATGTTCTTTGAGAATGACATTTTGGTAAATATTGTTCCTCTAATGTCTCTTAAGCATTATATTAAACTGCCTATGCAAAGTATTTTTTTTCCCTTTAAATGCTTATGAAACTAACATCCTTTGGCTATGAAAAAAGCATGCCTATTTCAAAATGCACTGAGCAAACTAGTGTAAGTATTAAATAAGTAGGATGCAGTCTAATACAGAGATATCTAATACAGAGATAAGCGAACAAAGCACCCTGCTAAAAGAAAAATGATTTTTAACTCCTATGTCATATGGTAACCCTAAAGCGTGTGTTCCACCAAACTTAAAATGCTGCAGCACGTTTTATTTATTTATCTCAGATCCAGACAGTATGATTTGCTGTACCTCTTTTTATGTGAGATGTAAACAAAGCTTTTTACGATCAACTTTGGCCCTTTGGGATTCTACAGAATTTAAAACAAAATTAAACCAAAAATACCCAACCACCCAAATGTTGTTTAAAAAAAATAAATGAAAGGGAAAAGAAGAAAGTATCTACTTCAACTATCAGTAAGAAAAGCATCCTTATAGTGTTCTGACGAATTTTCTTCAGTGTTTTTGAAACATCACAGAAAAAGGATAATCCTGCAGCAAAATCCTTAAACACTGAACATCAAAGCAGCAGACCATCTGGCTTACCAGGACCCCTTACAAAAAGGGAAGGAGTGTCACAAAATCCTTTCTCTTACAACTGTACAAGTTCAAGTTATTTGCTCAATGAGTTCTATCTCCTATAGGCTCAGAGAAGTAGAGAAATACTACATTTTTCCTCAGAATAGATACGAGCCAAGTTTAACACTTAAGGAAAGAAAAAAACATCAACGACAAGAAAAACTTTTTACGTTATATGCTTTGCAGCTTTACATATTGCTTAGGCAAAATACACTTAGTATGCATTAGGGACCTCTGTTTTGCTCAGTTAATAAGAAGTATTGTTTCAAATTACTTCTCACTTAAAAGAGAAGAATTAAAACTCAGACCAGTTAAAACAAATATGGTGAAAGGGTCAGGCCAGTAAGTAGCACCTCTCCTCTTCAACCTCCTGCCAGTATATTTAAAAGCTTTTCCTGAGCATACAGCGTCTTTCCATAACTTTGTTTTTCGGGAACAAAAACGGATGACAAATGCATGACTCTTCCAACGCAGGACAGCTACTTTTAAATATGCCATAATCTTAACTACATAGAGCCCAACCCAGTAATTAATCATGCAGTGACATAATACTGCTTAAATAATATTGGCTTCACAGGATAAATAGACCAACGATTCTTAATATGACAAAATATTAATTACTAGTTTTAATCTATATTATGTTTAATTATTATGCTGGACGGGGAAGGTAGAGCTTAAAATTGTTTAAATTTCTTGACCAAAATCCAACATTTCCTACTGATCACGTACCTGTACTTGTACTTGCAAACAAGGTGCCAGGAGATGTACTTGTAGGGAGTTTTCCATTATTTAGCTGCTTCACTCTTTTCAGGTGAGACTTGCCATTGTAATGAACTTGAGCTTGTGCTGCAGAGTTCAGCTGTATATTGCACACATCACAGAAGGAAAATAGTATCTTTTTTTTTTCTTTGCTTAACTGATAGTCCTGTCTGTCATTCCTCAATCCTTTTTCTTCAAAGCTCCGTAGAACAGCTGGCTGATTCATAATCTCATCTTCAAAGATATGGTCAGGACTTAACGGACGCTTCATACCTACAAAATGACAATTGTTACTGGAAGCCAACTACTAATGCTTAATACCAAATCAGCATTTTCATTTTCAAAACGCGATAGAAAAACCAAAGACCAGTTCCAACAAATAAGGTTCCACATTACAGAAGCAGCTCTTCATAGAGAAATGCATGCATTTGTGACACACCTCAGAGCCAGAAATAAGAAGCTCAGACTCCATGCCCAATGGCAACTCCTAACTCATTACTCTGTTCTGCAAGCTCATGATTTTCAAGCACGTTCATTACTGCATCCCTCACAGAGGTTAAGAACATCTTCAAATACATATCCTTTGCCTCATTACAAACTGGTTCCAGAGCTTTTCTCTTCCTTGTGCCTATAGTATATTAACTGTCGCCCCAAATATAATTATTCCACCAAAAGGATTTCCTTGAAACATTGTTTAGAAGACAGCATAATGTTTGACTGAAACTAATTAATACTTTTATTTACATTCAAATCTTCAACCCTCTTACAAGCATTAAGACATCTATGGCAGAACCATCTATGAAGATGTCCCTAATAGACCCTCAACTCCTTTACTATTAAAACTGTTATAAAGAGAAATGCAAGCTCAACATTCATCTTGTGGGAAATAAATTAATGCATAGTTAGTAGCAGTCCCTGGACAACAACTCAAGAGCCTGAAACATGCACTTGTCCCTAAAGAATAAATCCTCATCATGATAAATGAGACAAACTCTACAAAGAAGCCTGTTCTTTGTTTAGTCCTCACAAGATGAAAATATAAAATTTGAAATATGTAGGTTGATCCGAAAGTGATGCCTCCTGTTTATTTTCATGGAAACTACAGCAGATACAAAGAGCATAATAACACTTTGATAGAGCACATTCTCAGCTACAAAACACTATCTTTCAACACAGTCACCACCACCGTTAGCTATGCATTTTTGCCAGCAATGAACAAGAGCCTGCATGCTGTGTTTGTAACAGCTTGCATCAGCTCTAGCAGAGGTGACCCACAGTTGCTGTCACCACTGCTGAAATGCACCACCCACTGCCTCACTGTGCTCACATCCACTGTTTGGTCTCCATAAACATTGAGCAAGCATCAATGAATGTCAATGGGTGCCATTTTTCCCGCATGAAGGAATTCAGTGCCACACCTTTGCTTCATATGCACTTCCGTGTCAGACGCCATTTGGTCAGGCTGCCCCTCTGCTGCCATCTGTCACACAGCAACAACATAGAACGGAACATTGGTGGGAAGGTTCAACCTCTACTGCCATACCACCAACATCCACCTCTGACATTGCAGGTCAACATCACAAAATAGGAGGCATTACTTTCATGGCAGCCCTCATATATAAATATATAGATGTTTGAGTCTATAGGTGCGTATTTTATATAAGCCATGCCACTAAACCAGTAGAGAAGAAAATTCACCAATTGTTTAAGGTAATTTAAAAGATTGTTTATATGGAGGGATGGAGTGTTTCATCACATTCCTTACCCTACCTCATGCTTAAAATGTCAGTATTTGTACAAACTCCTCCCCAGGCATGAGTCACTCATCCAGCATTCTAAATAAACAGAGTCTGTAGTCCTGTATCTGTTTCACACAGCTCACAATTCTGTCAAAGAAATATACACAATACATTCATTAAGATGCACATCAAATATGAAAACCAAAAGCCATTATTGCAGGTTCCAGGTACCTAATTGCTTTTTAAAACAAATACGAGTGGATCCTGAAAACCTAGGCTCGAAGCTGTCACACTAAATCATTAAAGCATAAGTATCATATTTCAAGGCAAGCAACCAAGATTCTCAACTCAGCTGAGCTTAGATGACATTTTCATCTGAAAATTTAATCTCCTCAGAGCTTTGGTATTTGTTACTTTTCAATGCATTTTTAAACCATAAATAACTTCCCCCTATGCCCTTTGTTTTCTGATTTCTATTTTATTTTTACAGTGCTGCTGTACTTTTTATTCCCTAAAGTAAAAGGTTGTGGGGAAGAAAACGATTATGTTGGTTTTTACATCCTACTAACATACAAACATAATGATTTAATAATAAAATAGGTAACAAAAATGTCAGCTTTTTGGAAATTTTGCAACTTTGCTGGCAGAAAGCAAGTAATGATTCAATATGTAATTCAATAATTATCTTGTAATTCAGTAAACTCTAAGGTCTTTATGAAAATCCATTAGTGTGGTCGAATTTAGATGTGGCAGAGGCTCCTAATGTGCACATTAGGAAGCGGGGGGGACCAGAGGGACTGATCCACAGGGCAGACAGCTGGTGTGGGGTGCCAGCAGCAGCACCACAAGCAGACAAGGGGGGATATTTTGGAAAGAAGCAGCCTGGCACTGAATTAGCCCACTGTCACTGGAACATGTGATGCATACACTCCTGTACTGCACATTTCAGTTTAATTTCACCCAAAACAAGGAAGCCTTTCGGTTGGTAAAGTCTGAGACTGCTCTGCAACATACATTGAAGCAAAGTGCGTGGGGAAAATAAGAAGAGTTCTCTCAAAAGTGCATACTTAAGGTGACCCAAACTGTTTTTCACATGGACGCACTCAGAAATAACAACTGAGTGTAGCAAGGGCTCTGCACCTATGCCCTAGGGCAGCATCGCAGCAGCCAGTCCAGCAAGATCAATCTCAACACAAAACAGAAAGACAACCAAAAAAAATTATCTTTAAAAAAAAAAAAAAATACACGAATGGAATAGTTTTAAACTACGTTTAATACAAAGCACCATCTTGGTTGCATTAATATGGACAAATGAGATATACTGAAAGCATTATCTTGCTACTACTTAGGAATAAAAAGCTGAAATTTTAAAATAACTCTGACTGCATAAAATTGTCTAAGTTAAGAGGTGCCTTGGTTGCAGGAAGCACTAACCTTCCCACAGCTGCTGGGAGCAGCATTTGCATTCGTTTCCCTTCAGAATCAGTACCTGCACCGGGCATTTGCAGCTTGGCTGCAGGAGAGCAAGCAGCTGCATGCTCTGATGGGTCTGAGTCTGGAGAGGACCCGTATGTTCAGCTAGGGACCAAAGCCTGCCAACCCTCAGAAGCCTGCTTGTTCCAATGCAGAAATCCCAGCCCTCCTCTTCCTGGGATTTGAGACCTGAACATTTGGTACAGCAAAGCACTTCAATAAGGGGTGACGTAAGCAGAGGCAAAGCTGCACTCCTGCCTGCTGTGATGAGCCATGGGGGCCCTGTGCGTGCACTGAGCAAGGATGCAGGTTGCTGTGCCACCACACAGCTGGCTTGTGGGACTACCTTGGGAATTGCATCACCTCTAAAAACTGATCCACACATCTTCCCAACCTGCCCTGCAACCAAGAAAGTTCAATGCACCACGAAAATGCAGGCACAACCACAAAACGCCTTCCCTTCCTCTCTCAAATTGCTCTTATTTGGAAAGAAATGCTCAACTCTTGCCCATTTCTGTTGGTTGCATGAAGTGCTTGATATCTTTAAACGGCCATTTGTAATAATTCTTAAATACAAGCAGCCTTGTCCAGTCTCTTCCAAAGTGTTGAAGAAGAAAATGTTGGTGGAAAATATCCACTAAGACTTCAGAGCACAAGGACCTTTCACACAATATATCTTCTATCATAACTGATCAGTTTGTGATGTATATATTTGTCCAAAAACAAACAAACAAACAACTCAGAAGACAAAAAAAACATTATTACCGAGTCTTCAAATTCTGACTCCTTTCTTCTATAACGTTTTGGTTGGAAAAACACCTTTAAAAATCTCTGCTGAAATATCGTGTCTCTAGAATATGCAGCACAAGTATGGTTGGCATTGAGTCAGTGTAAGAATCTCAACATAAATGCAGATATATTTCCCAAGAGATAGCCTTCTAAAGAAAGGTTACCGGAATGCTTTGCACTTTTATGAAAGAAACTTGTACGTTAACTTCAACAACAACAACAAAACCCCACAAACATGGCTTGAGCATTCTTCCTAACCTCCACATTTCCTAGTCACTTGAATTTATGCGAGCATCTGGCAAGTTTATTTTTTTCTTTTTCTTTTTTTTTCCCCTCCCTTAAAAAGAAGTCTTTCACTGCAGACAGATTCTAAGAGTCCTGGATAGTATTTATTCTCAGTCATCAGGAGTCAGATATGAAATGGGGCCATTTAGTTCCTCAGGCTTATGCACAGCTCACTAACATCATCTTGTAACAGAAGCAGCTACTTGAGACTACAGTCAGTGAACTGAGAACTAAGAGAAGTTACATGATTGTTATACTCTGCAAAATCAAAAAAGTCCATTTAGAATAATTGTTATCTGTGGGATTGTGAAGTATTTAGGAATCGGTTTAAGACTAAATAAAAGAACATGAATTCATTAAAAGCAAGAAATGGTGGAAATTAGCATATGAGGAAAATGCAACAACAGATCAGTACTTCTGTGTTGGTCTGTCCAGATTTAGCAGTTGCTTATGTTCACATTTAATTCTATATAAATATCTATTTGAAAATAAGAGTTTTATAGAAAACATTTTACGGATTCTTAAAGAACATGTGATTTTTAAACAAAATGATTGAGTTTTAATTAAGAGAGGAAATATCTGTACATGTTTTCATACAGCACCTCATAATGAGTTTTATGAGAGCTAATCCTAAATTTAGTTTAGCTTAACAGGAATTTAAGTGAGCAAAACTCTTGTATAATGCAAATATGCTATCCTACAACATGCAAAATACTGCCAATTTGCATGTATAATCTCCACTTAGAAGCCACAGAAGTTGTTGTTCCAAACACATATCAAACCAAATTTGCGCAGGCTCTATAAAACTCGTACACCAATATATCAAAATTGTGAGCTTTTAAACCCTTTCTTTCCTACCCCCTCTCCCCCAGAAAAAAAAAAAAAATTGCATTTTTAGCACCTTTCCTAGACAAAGCTGATGATAGGGAATGAGTCCCAAATACAGTGGAATGCACCTTTGTTCTGTTATTATTACCACAATATCTGCAATTGCCTCAGCTCCTTACTGACCGTGTCCTCCTTTTGCTAACAACTGGGACTTAAATTCTTTGCTCTGTGTAAGACAATGGAAGAGCTTCATTTTAGAAGCAACTGGCTATAGCTCAGAAGTCAATGTATATTTTAGCCTTTGTTATTTAGTGTATAACCCATTAATGCTTCCCAGTTAAGACTAACAGTTGTAATTGGTTTCTGTGAGCTCCCACTTATGTATAACCTGGATATAGCCCAGTATAGGCAAAAGTCTCAACAGCAGCCAACAGATAACAACCACAAGTTAAAATATCCCATATAAAAAGCACGATAGCCTGAATCATCCTGAAGTGACAAACACATTACAAAGGTAGAGCCATTTCATCATAGCTGTATTTACTCAATTACTTAGAGGACTAGACACAATTAAAAATTGAAAAGTGAGAAGCTGAAAACAAGAAAAAAAGCAGGAAACAAAGAACACCCATATATGTTAGAAAACATCCAGTTGATCCAGAAAATTTAAGTTCATAAAGGGACCATATGGCATATTCATCTTTCACGTGTACTTGCAATTCTGCTTCTTTCTCTTGCAGAACCAAGTTTTTGGGTTCCCTCCAACTCAGAATCTTCTATGACACTAAGTTCTGTTTCAAACCAGATACACGCACTTTTATTCTAATCAAAATCACACTCACATTGCTTCCTCACATAACAGCTTTTAGGTATTTGACTAAGTTGTTATCAGACTAAACAAGTCTTCCCTGTCACACTTCACCCTGCGTACAGAACAGATCTGTCCAAATAGATTCTGCAAGCAACACCACAGCAAGAATAAATTAGTGACTTATGACGCCACATTAAAATTCTTAGGTGTTAGGAGATACCCTGTTTGGATTTCTGAAACTGCATCTTCTCAGGCTTCTGCAGATGGCAAAGAAATCTAAGCATGGACATCCTTTATACTTGAAGCTCAAGGCAATTAGCCTTTCAATTTAGCTAATTTACTTTTAAGCAGAGTTGTGCTTTCAGAAGAGCTACAAAGAAGTATTATATATAGTACACTTCTGTAGGTGCAAATGTGCAAATCTTTACTCAAAGGAAATAAGCCTTTGGTTATCCTAATGAATTAGTGATGGTTACATGAAGTATTCTTTTCCTGAGTGCTGGTCTAAACTTTTACAATGCCCATTTCTAATTAGTTCATACTTCAAAGAACCACTATGCTGGAAATATAATTTGAATACCAGCCCTCTGTGGATCTCTGCCAGGTAAGCAAAATAGAAAATGTACTTTCACAACTTGCATATGGGCAAAGAGAATTTTCTTCATTAGCCTTTCGAAACAGTCAAATAAGTTATGGAAGATACAGGAAGAAATATAAAAATTAGTTGGCTTTCTGTGTTGTTAGATTTCCAAAAAGATTCATTCAGACAACTGAGAAGGGAAAGAAAAAAAATAAATTAAATATAAAAGGAGAGATCTAATATAGCCTTGCACTGTTGTGATGTACACTTCTTAAGCACCTTCTACAAGGAAGAGGTATGTATGCAGATGGAAGAGTGATGTGCCTACAATGCTGTGGTCTCACACTCAAGCACGTATGATCCCATAGTTCCTCAACTCTGCCCTAAAACACTCAAAACAAACAAACAACAGTTTATATACATCCAGAGTACTGTCTAAAAGGAACTCACTAGAACTGCTTTGGAGAAGTCTTACGACCCTTCTTAGATTTTTAGACAGCATTTCCCAAACATAGATAAACTATAGAGAGGCATATGGTTTGCACCATCTGGGCAACAAGTTCTACTGGGATACTGTGGTGAACAGCATATGCATAGTGCCTTGTGCTCAGTATCCTACAGTGTTAAAAAAAGCACTAGAGACTATTTTGAAGCCAACCTCGAAAAAATCTCCCATATGTTTAAGGGACCAGTTTCCTTTCAGAAACTGCGTTCCTCTTTATTTTGGTACAAATCAAAACAGAGAACTGTCATGTTTAATCTTAGTCTTGTTCTGAAATTCCTCAAGGAGGCATCACATTCTGCAATGTCCCCACCTGTCAAGCTAGTTAATATCCCAACATGTATGTCCTATCAATTCTTCCTTAGTACTTTCATCTGCTCACAAAGCACACTATATTTTGTTTCAAAGCTACAGTAAAAACTGGATGCTTTGGAAAAGTTAATAATTTTTTATTCCTTACATATGATAAAGAATATCACACACAATCACACACATCAACCAAATACAGTTAAATATGGTTTTAGCCTGCAAGTGTTTTGATGCTGGCTTATCAATGAGAATAGGAAGTCAGTTTGCCATTCCTGTACTCGAGAAATTTTGAATGGTGTAGAATGACAAATGGCTGACAGCCTCTACACTAACACATTTCAGGATATTTAACATTTGAACAAGATCCTCTTTAAACTACAAAAACAGATGGTTGTTTCTCAACACAAACATTAGCTGTTCAGCACAAGGTAATTCATAAAATTGATAACATTCAAGCAGCTAGTATTTTGCTTTGTTCTACCAGCTCTGAAATTGTCCACTTCAAGGAAATCTAAAATTAGACCTACTATACTAGACTGGGAGCTCAACTGAACTGCAGTAAATAAAATCGCTCTGGGTGTTGATTATCATAGACTGACTGCAGTTGCACCTGTCCATGTTTGTAGCTTCCTCTAATTACAAGCTTTGCTCTTCAGCCCCCATACTTACAGATTTCTGGCCTTCTTGACATTAACAAGAATAGATTTACACATGGGCTCATTTGCCAGAGATGTATCCTGCCCTGAAATGACATATCTGACTGCTGCCAAGAAGGTTAATCAAAGCTGGAGTCCAAACTGATATCTTGGATTATGCTTCATGAAGAGCAAATAGTTTTTCAGTATCACTGTAACACAGTTTTGCTTGATGAACCATTTGACACATTGTTGTCTACTTGAGAATCTGTCATTAAACAAACACATTAACTACATCTCTATTAAGAGTTTTTAATCTAGCTGTTGAAGATCATGTAGATACTCAAACGTCTAACTTATGAGGTATCTAACCTATACAGGGCATCTTACTTAGGCTTTTGCCTTCCTCTTCCATGCATGCAAGCCTACAAAAGAGAGTAGACCTGCCAGGAAAACAGCTACTCAGCTTCTTTAGCTTCCTTTATCAAACATAACTGATGGCCATTATCAGGTCACATTTAGACCATTTTCATCCAGGAACTCTAATCTTCTATCAAAGTCCTAAACCTCAAATATTCTGAAATTCTAAAGCAATACAAAGAAAGAAAGGGAAAAATAAAACAGAACAGACAGACTTAAATGATTTCCTTGTTGAACTAAGCCAATATTAAAATAACTCACATGCCAAAATATCAAGCAGCCAGGGAAAAATAAATCAATAAAATTAAAAGTAGGATGCAATATCACCTCCTCAAAAGTAGATCAAAATAATAACATTGCTGAATTTTCCCAAGTAGAAATGAAGCGTTCAAGCATTGTCTTTAATGTATTCCCAATTTTGCCTGTTTTCACAATCTGCTCACTTAAAACTAGGGAACATCTTATCAATAACAAATTTCAAAAAAAAAAAATTGTATCATTGTCTCTAAGAATTTTCTAAGATCATTTCCTGTATCTTTAGGATTCTACAAAGTTGCTAGATTGAATTGTATTCTTGCATCTTTTCAAACACTGCATCTAAGTATTCTTTTAAATCAAAGGACTCATCTTGTATTCCTTCACAGAAAAAAAAAAAAACTACATTGAACAGCATAAAACACTAATTAGATTTTATAGCAGATTTTACAACTCAAAACTTAATACCCCAACATAAAGTAAATCACTTTTAAGTAATTAGGAAGTTGTTACAAAATACAAGGTACTTCTACTGAAGCATCTATTTTTATTATGAAAATGTTTTAGACATGAACTTGCGAGAATAGAGATCAAAATCCGCTGACATAATGGGAGATCCCCACAGGGTGTTTGCACCTGGCTGTTACTTTATCTTGCTTGAGTATAATCACATTTGAGGAATATGTAAAGCTTTGGTCTCAGAAAGCAAAAATTATTTCCTGTCTTTCTTAAAAATACCAAGAATTCACTTAAGCATAAAAGGAAGCCACAACAGAAAGCCAGCCAGAGTAGACAGCCTTCATGTTCATAAAGCAGAAGTCTGACAATACTAGGAGCTGAGGATAATTTGTACTGAAAAATCTGGTAATACTGCAAAAGAATTCTCATATACAAGAGCAAGAACTTTGAAGACTATGTGGAAAGAATAGCTGTGCATGAACAAAGAACAAGAGACATTTGAAAATAGCATGAAACATCAGTTTGCTTGCCTGTACTAAGAACATGAGGAAGAGAAAACCCTGCTCAGAACAGCAAGCATGGCCTGTGGCAGTGAAGACCAGTCCTAAGGTGCTCCTCAAGAGATGGTCCCAGCTGAGTCATCTTAAATGGACTGCCAACTGCCATGTAAACTATTGGCTCTCATTTGGAACTGAAAAGATATTGAAATCCATGTTTCCTTTTAGTATAAATTTAAAGAGACATAACAAATGTTTTGTCTTTTCAACAAGTTAAGATTTATGACCAAGAGAACCACTCAGCTGGTAAAGTGACAGTCCAAAAGAACACTTGAAGGGATCACCTAGTTTGAAGTGATCTGCAGGAACGGACAAGGTTCAAGTTGGCTTTGCCCTAAAAGTACCTCTTTCCATTTTCTGTGTTTCAAAGAGCCATGGGCAAGTATATTTTGTGCTGACATGAAGCACGGAGAGGTCCCTGGCATTGCTAATGACACAAGACTACTCAAATTCCACCTGGGCACAAAGAGGCTTGTACAAACATCTGCTAGCCTCAAAATGTTGGCCACTTCAAGCTTTTAGTGACTGCTGTTTGCAAAAATCCATTCTGACTACCTATCCTAGTCCACACTAAAATATACACTTCAATTCATAAAGAGTGAGGCAGCCTTTTACTATTCTTGCTGGCATTTCATACCTCAGTCCAGAAATAGCACATGTATGCTTCCATGCTGCAGATAATCCATACCACTCTCCCCTCAGTTCTTCAAAGAACCTGAGTGCATTTGCTCATACAAATTTGAAAGACAAATCCTCCTCATTTCTTTACACTCTCAAAGTGTGACCGTACTGTTACATTAATCTAATTGGGGCTTGAAAAGATTTTGAACATCACTATAACCTTTGCATTTTACTTTTAAGCTGAAAGGTACTACTTGAATTAAAAGCTCATGTGGGACTTTGTTTAGTTCTGTTTCCTTTTATCATTCATTAGTGTAACATCAGTATATTGTTTGAATATTGTACTTAAGAGAAAACATCTGAAAAGACTCACATAGTATATTACTGCCATCCCCAAAAGCTTTATACCAAAGAACAACTGGCAATTCCAACAGCATTAAACTGTACAAACATTTTAAAGCCCACACTGTTTAGACACTCTGCACCAAGTATCCTGGAAGTATTGCAAAAAGAATAGTCAGGTCAGCTGTTTGAATCACTAAAAGATAAAGAAACTAAAGAAAATGCCATTTGGTTAGACTTCATGTTCATTTCAGCAGATACACAGACCAGTGAAGTACAAATAGAACATGCTTTAACATACAAGAAATGGATGCCTTAACTGCAAGTAGTTACATGACAGATGCACAGATTCCTTCTTTTCAAAGATGTGTATACTTAATACAACCCAGAGCTTCCTACTGGATCAGCTCTATCATCTGAAATAGCCTGCATAAAGAACTTGTCACATAAATGACTAGAGACCCTTCCAATACAATTGGTCTAAATAGTATTTCTCAAAGTACGCATGTCAGGACAAAGAGAGTTTTAGTGCACAGAGCTACAAACGGTAAATGAGGAGTAGCTGCATGTGTATATTCTCCTAGTTCATCCTTGTCTACTCTCATGCTTCCCCTTCTAACAGACAGGGAATGCACAGACACAAGCACCAGATGTGCATAGCTCCTGCATCTGCAGCAGAAAAACTGTGCTCTTTCCCAGGTCATTTTACATTGTTGGGTCTAAATTGTCCCCTTCCTTCAAATCAATTTATACTGCCAAAACAAGGACACCCTTTATACCACAAATGTATGCTCACTATCAGCATCAGGTATGATCTGACATGAGGCATCTAAACATCACCTCTGTCTCTGTACCTAAGAATCAAAAGTTATTCTTATCACAGAAGTACCAGTGAAGACTAAAGGTTTGCCAAAAGTGCCATGCAAGTTCACCATCAAAACTAGTGTACTGTGGAAGAAGAATCACTGTACACACACCCATACGATGGAGATGGATCCACAATAAACAATTTCTGGTTTTGCTGCACACTGCATAACATGAGATTTTTGCAGTGCTGACTACATACCAACCACAAGTGCTAACAAGCGGTGTCTTCCTTCGGACATATACAAACATCAGAATGCTTATTCATGACAGTCCCACATATCATCTGCCATCCCAGATGGTGACTGGTGGGATGCTGATTTTGTCCCAAGGCAGTTACCACCCACCAAGATAGTATATGCAGGGCTAAACAAAAGCATGTGCCATCTGCCGTCAAGTTCATAAGACTTTCTCAGACCTGCTAGGTTAGTTTATTTTAGATCAGATGGGTCAGGAGGCTATAGCTCTCATAATGCCCAGTAAAATGTAAGTCGTGCTATAGCAGACATGCAGTAAATCTCAAGAACAAGTTACAGGGTGTTGCTGGGCCCACCTCTAACAGCCTAAGAGCAGCAAAGGATTCTCAGTGTCATCAGTGGCAAAAGGATCATGCAGCCCACAGGCACAGAGAGAACCAGAGGGAAACTGAGGCCAGAAAGCATGATTAAGTTCTGCAGAACTTACAGATTTCTTTGGCCTGAAGAAATTTTTAGACATTTTCCTTCTTCTTGACAGGATGGTTTTTCTGACTCCCTTCCTTGCAGCTCTCTACTGCTGTCATTTTGACAGCTGTTCTCCACCTTACGATTTCTTTCATGTTCCTTCCCTAATCCCGTATCTCTGTAGACTCCTCTCATCCTCCTGCTCATTCATGTGCTGTCACACTATGTCACACTATACGCACATAGAAGAAAGAAAAAGACAATTAAAAAAGCAGAACCAGTGTGGCATCTTCTGCCTGCTTTACCAACCACATATACTTCCTCTTACTCCCTTCATCTGTCACATCCATTTATGGATGGTTAACAGAAAACAGCAATTTCCCCAATGGGGGACCATTAAACACTCAAGTACATAAAATAGTGCTACATTCTTCTTCAGTCACCTCATTAAATCGCTTTTTGTAAGTTAATAAAGATCTGAAGAAAGTTGAGCAAATAAAAAAGAAAAAAAAACACATCAGTTCATTTTTCCTAACATACCTAAGCCACCAGGTACATGAAAGCCTCTCACTGAGGCAGGGAATTATCTACACTATCCACATAGATGGATAAACAAGTACTGCTTCAGCTCACCCCTTAGGAACTGGAATTTCGAAACAGCCAAGTTGCCTGTGAGTTGTTAACATCAGAAAAACAAGACACAATGGAGACAGAGCACAAAGGTCAGTACTGCACAGTACTGAGTTTGGGGTCGCAGAGGTCCCTGCAGGGGTCTGGGCTGTCAGAGACCCTGGCACCACAGTCCACACAAGCACAGCTGTGTCCGCTCCTGGAAGCTTGGCAGCAAACATCAAAGGCAGTCAGCTCCAGCCAGCAAAAGTACATCACCTCTAGTATCCATACCACATGTGGCAGAGACAGAAGAACAGAATATACAGAGCAGTTAACACCAAGCTGCAGCCTAGCTCCTCAGAAAAGGTAAAGGCCATCTAAAGATGGAAAATCTGGACAGATTGTCTTAGTTTTCTAACTGAAACAGAAGTTACTTTTTCTCACAGTGTCTGGTATGAAGCTATGTTTTGGTTCCAGAAGAAAAACAAGCTGATAACCATACCAATTGTTTATACTCGTTACCTGGCAGTGTTGAAGAGAGCCAATGATGTTTCAGTCTCAGCTTCTTGTATTGCTCTGTCAACAAAGGGATTGGGAGGAGCGGCACAGGGAGCTGGGAGGGAACAGGACCAGGGCAGCTGACCCAAACTGACCAAAGGGATATTCCATACCATACGACATCATGTAAATATAAGGGAGGGGAGTTAGCTGGGGAGGGACCGCTGCTTGGGGACTGGCTAAGCATCGGTTGGTGGGTATTGAGCCCTTGCTTTATGTATCACTTTGTGTATAATTACTGCTATTTCTATTTACTTTTTCTGTCTTAGTAAATAGGTTTTACCTCAACTCACAAGTTCTCCTGTATTTTCTCCGAATTCTCTCCTCCATCCCACTGGGGGTGGAGCGGTGAGCGAGTGACTGTGTGGTACTTAGCTATCTACTGGGTCAAATCACAACACAAGTACATGCAAATAGAAGGCTTTGTCATTCCTCTCCCTTCACACAAGCAAGCAAAGGCAACAAGGGGCACAAGGTGGAATTTCCCCACGCTCCCAGAAAGAAAGTTTCCTAATTCCTTCAAGTTACTGTTTGCACAATTGTCCTGCACCAGTTTAAATCATATCAGACTGTTTCCTTTACTGCGGGGACCACAAATATCAATCTATGGATCCAATCTATGCAGCTATCCATGTAACACACAACTTATGAAATGTCCACATAACCATAGTGTAATTAAGATGCAATACCACAATAAAGTTATTTAACATAAAAAGATATGACAAAATTACACAACTCTCACTTAGTCTTTTACAGCCATCCTGCCAAGAACACAGTTCTGGAATCTCCTTAGGGACGTAAACATTCTTTCACCTATCACATCACAACTATAAATCTGAAGTCTTCACAGAAATTCATGCATACTGCTCCAATAAAAACGTCATTTTGAGAAGGGATAAATTTCTGATGAAGGCAGTCACACTGAAAATTGGCCGTTAATCTCCTCTGAATAAATATAACCCCCAGAAAGATGGAAGCATGAGCAGAATATATATTTTTGCACTTGAAAATGCTGAGGTGCACAACAAGAATCTTTCACTTTAGTGCTTACAGCTGAAGTTACCCTTCAAAAGCCCATTTTAGCCTCATGAGATATTTCTCTCCAGTTATTCACTTTTCAAAGCCTTTTGCAACTTTAAGATAGCAGTAAAGCCAACTCATACTCAGTTTCAGTAAATTTCTCTCCCTTGTCCAATCTGTTTCATTCTTTGGAGACATTTGGTGTTCTTTCAACCTACTGAACACTTTATTAAGAAATAAAAAATTATTATTTTTGCAATATGTAGGCAGTGGACTTCACAATGCAATCCATCCTTGGAATAAACAATTGCTCCAGCAGATCACCCAACTGATGAGGTCCTTGATCTCTCACACCAGCTTATCTAGTTGACCTGTGCTGTTTGGCTGTGATACTTGGCTAAATAACTGATACTGGGGAATTGAACACAATTTCTGCTAAGACAGTTTTAAACACAACTTTATTGCCTTAAAAAAAAAAAAAATCCAGTGAGCTGAAAGTCTCCTATTCTGATATCACCAATGTGACATTTTGAAACACCAAACATTGATAAAGGTTCATTTAAGAAAAGCTAATTTATCAGTTTGATATCTCTCTTGCTTATGGCACTCCACTAACCAGTGCATGGCTGCTAGCTCTCAAAATTCTTATCTTGCAGCATTAGGCATTTCTCTTAAGCCTGGCTCATGCAGTCATAAAACCCCCTGGGAACTCAAGTTTTTTAAATATCTCTCTAATCCTTGCAGAGAAGACTGGAAACGTGAACCCTAAAGGCTCAAAAACTAGAAGGGAATTAAAGAGAAACCTATTTCATTTTTCTCCCAGGATCTGACACAAGATTGAATGTTCAGAGATGGCATTATTTCTGGCAGCTGAGCAGGAGTGCTGCTGTTCTCTTAGTCAGGCACTTGATCAAGCCCTATACTGCTGTTGTGTTTCATTGCTGTAAATGCAGGACTTTAAAAAGACCTTCAAGCTTAGTCCTCTTATACCCCAGCCTTTATCATCTAGCATGGTGCCTGAAGCCAGTTCGCCTCTACTGGGACTTTAGGTCCCACCATTACCCCACTAGTAAGCTGCTCCCAAGTGGCAAAGCTCCAACAGTCACACCTGTCTTTGGCCATATGAGCTATTCATGGGTGATCTCCTGACACTTGTTCTGGGCCAGCACTGACTGTTGGTTTAAAGTTCCTATTTCTCTGGTGTGTGCAGGGAAATAAATAACCTCTTTTTTTTTTTTTTTTTTTTTTTTTAAATATAGCAGATAGCGTGTCCTCTTATGTTCAACCTCCCCCTTCTATTAGCCTTTATTCTACAACTAAGAAAGTCTCCCCACAAAAACTAGGATCTCCCTTTCCCTGTCAGAATGACTCTCTGCACCATCTCCACCTTAACTTATCAAGAGCAGCAATCAAAGCAGCTCCATGAATTCCAGATAGGGACTCATCACTTTTGTAATTGCAACAATAATGCTCCCTTATCCCTAAAAATCAGGAAGTTTAAGCACCACCAGTTCATTTACCAACATACTTGTTAAACAAATCAAAAATTAATTAGTATATTGTTTACAACAATTCATTAGGTATAGCAATTAAATAACTGGCAAGTATCTGTGAGAGTTCTCAGCTATCCTAATTCATTCAGCTTATGCTAAATGGCTGATTCAATCAGTAACCAAACTGTCGATTAAATGACACTTTATTGTTTTTAAATATTTATCAGTCTCTTAGCTAAGATATTCAGACAAAGCCCAGTTCAACCATCAGCAGAAACAGATTGTTATTTTTCACAGGAAACCACATGGGAAAGCAACTCATGTGAGAGTTCAGAGACTCAACAAAATATGCTTGCAAAGGATATTACAGGTGTAGTTTCCAGGAAGAAAAAAATAAATCCAAATATCTCTCCCTAGAAAATCCTGCTTAGTAGCCAAAGTTTTCATTAGAAGTGAATCCATTTAGTCACCATTTTTATTTTTCAAAAATTGCATAGCCATTAGACAGCATCCCAATATTCCATTTCAGTACTTGCAAACAAGCATCACAAACGGAAAATGAAAAATTTAACAACTCTGAATATTACAGAAGCAACTTTCAAGGTTTTTTGGTTGTATTTGGTTTGTTTGCTTCATTCACTTTTAAAGACTTTTCCCTAAATTTAAAGTAAGAATCAAACTTGACACTGTGTAGATAAATGAAATGACAATTTTGGTTTCTGAGCACTTTTAACCAATCAATGGTCTCTGTCATTCAGAGACCATTCTTGAACTAGGCGGATATTGCCAAAGTCTCCTCAATCCTGCTAATGTTTTAACTGGGACACTGGCTCTGACGGCAGTTCTAGCTGTACTAGAGATGATCAACAAGTACTTTTAAGGAAATGGGGCTGTACCCTACATGTTACCCTCCTCTCTTGGATATATGAAAAATCAAAAGAGATTTTTAAAAAGGAATAAAAGAAGAAAAAAAGGAAAACGAAACAAACAACAACCATCTGAAAAACAAAAAAGCAACCACGAAACCAAACACGAGATAAAAAATAGAACCACAGTGACAGTGAGCTCAACACTACTGTAGCAGAACCTTCAACTGCAGTAAAACTGTAACCTGATGCTGATCAACCTAAACATATTGGCCTCTAAAGATACTCATGGTTCACACTGGATCACAACAAATTTGCAGGAGAAAGTCATTTTGTTTCTCATTGCATACTTGTGGTCCAACCTTACATTCCTCACACTGCAAAAATTCCCAAAGATAATTGGACTGTGTGAAGAACAGCAGCAAGCTCACATACACCTTTGGGTTTTCTTAAATGCCAATGACCAAAAAATTTACACAGCTAATCATGTATGGATTAACCACATTCAAAGTGTCAAAAGTTAAGACGTTCACTTTTCCAACACAAGAAACAAAATTTAACAGATTAGTCCATGCTGCCTCAGTGCAAACCAAAGTTCTTGCACAATTACCTGAGCAGATATGAGATGACCCCATTACGTCTCATTGCTACTGCTGCGCCAAGCATATACAAGCACACACACATTTCTCCGTGAAGAAAAAATTGCACCCATTGGCATTCATTGACACTTGCTGAACGTTTCTGGAGACCAAACAGTGGATGTGAGTGGATGTGAGTGCAGCGAGGCAGTGGTGGTGCATTTCAGCAGCGACAACAGTAGTCATCTCTGCTGGTGAAGATTTTGACAAGCACAGCGTGCAGGCTCTTGTTCATTGCTGGCAAAAATGTATAGCTAATGGTGGTTGCTATGCTGAAAAATAGTGCTTTGTAGCTGAGAATGTGCTCTATCAAATAGTGTTATTGTGCTCTTTGTAGTCAGTGGAGTTTCCATGCAAATACATGGGAGGCATTACTTTTGGAGCAACCAAAGTGTAATATACAAAATATATATGGGCACTTTGTCCCTTTCTCTCACATTACCCTCTCCATGAAGTAGCACTGTAACAGACATCCCGTTACCCAAATGCACAAGCCAATACTCAGTTTTTTTCTGTAATAATGGCTTCTGCAATTCAGTTTCAATTTACTGGAAGCCTGTTTTACGCAATCTTTCAGTGAGAAAGTTCTTGCATTCCCAACTCTAAGCATTGTCTACTACATTTATATGAGAACAAATTAAGATAAGAGACTTCACAGGGTCCAAACCTGAGAAGAGGCAGGTCACAAGTTCTTTGTCATGGTTTTCTGAAACCATTCCAGACTGCTGTAACAAAGGTGTTGAAGGGCTCCTGTAAACGGGCAACAAATGTCTTCCCAGTTCTGCAAAGTCTACCAATAACTTTTGCAGTGGGAAAAGGCTTCCAAACTACCTTTTGAGTTACACTGTAAATCCAAAGGACAAAGTCTATACCTACTTACACTTGCTACAGCACTATGTGTGCTCCTGCACTTAAGGCTACATCAAAAGGATAAAACACAGCTTAGGTCAATGACTCCGGTTTTGCTCTCAGAGCAGCCTGTAATGTACTGCTCACTCCTGCCCTGAGGGCACGTTACCTAGATTATCTGAATGAATCCTCAGCAGGAGAGGAATTGTTTAACCACCCACATTTTCCAGATACAAACATAAATAATATGTAACAGTATCATTTTAAAGGACCTTAGCTCTTCTTTCTATGTCTGAGTGATTGGAATGTAAACAGTAATTTAGGACCATTTGATCTTTTTTGCTGTTGACTTTCCCAAACCAAACAGACAGATGGATCAGAGAACCACAAAGCTAGATTGCTTTCCTTTTTCAGTCATGCACCTGATCCCTTTAATGAACACGCTTATTTCAGGGTACACACAAATTCTAGGGGGAAGATTTGACAGGGATCCTGAAACGGTGCAATCATTAAAGTTCTTACTAATAGAAAACATGAACAAGGAAGAACAACTTATTTTCCTATGCCAATTCACGCTAATGTATTGCAGAACACTGAAGGAAAAACACTGCAATTTCTCCAGTGTCCATAAAAACCATAGTGATCATAATCACTGAAAGTAGGATAGAAATCTAATCAAAGAAAGCAATATGGACTAGCTATATTCTATGCAGGAGTAATGAATTATATTCCAAATTAATTCTTGTGCAAGAGAAATAGTTGGGAACAAATAAACCAGTGTCCTAAAACTGTCGGAGAGTGAACTCATTTGGGAACTACAGCTGTTGTACTTTAGAGATTTGGATTAAAATCCATCATTATCTTTCAGTTAATACTCTTTCACTGACCAATCAGCAGTCATATGGTGTTTACCAACCCTGGTCACTTAACCCACTTGAATGGCATTTGTGCTATAATTTGTACTTCAATACAATCAGATTACTTCTAATCTAAATGATTTGTGTCCTTTATGGGACAGATAAACACTAATCCCAAGGTTCCTAAAACATTGCAAGCCTAAACGCTGCCAGTACAATATTCAGTGTCCGCAGTTTTAATGGAATACTTCACTCAAACTGGGAAATATTTGATCATACCAACCCTGCCTTTTAGATGCTTGTTCTAACTTTCTTACATAGAAAAGATTAATCATCAAAAAACCAACAAATATACCAAACTATCAGCTAATAATCATTATACTGATACTTAGATAATAATTTTTGACCAAATTATTTCACAGGAAACAATATTTATTCTCTAAAAGTATACTAAGCAATGAGAAACATTTTGGAGCTTCTTGTTGAGCAAGATATTACATGCAGTGATAGCCCCTAGCTCTCGATTTAAAAAGCCTCTCTCTAGAACAATTTTCCAAGGATTCGGCAGTTAAAATGTCCTCTATCATTTGTGTTCTTCAGTTAATCTTGGATGACACTGAAAAGAAATTGCACTACAATGCAAGTCTAACATCCAATTACATTTGCCAGTAATACGCTTAGGCTCTGATGTCACACAGGTGGATCAGCACCCACATGACAAACTCCCTCAGAAAGGAGGGACCCACAGACACAACTACATCTGCATGACTGGAGCCAGGTACATCAGTGTACCTGTACCCTGAAAGACACCGGTGTTGGGAGAAAATCTGCAGTTCAGTAATAACCACATGGTGACAGCAAGTATGCAAACACTTAGCTACATAAAGGTATTATCAGTGTTACCATATTGTATTCACATAAACATTTTTTACCTAGAAAAATAGGTAACTATCATTTCAACTCCCTACAGAACATCACTTTCTAAAATGTAATAGATTGTATGTCAAGTTAAGTAGAGATAAGTGTACTGGAGAATTGGATAAAACATTCCTAAGAAAATACTAAGATGCTGGAAGATGTCAACAGCATCATAGCTAGTACATTACACAAATCTAAATATATTTACTTATAATACCTCAGCACAGTTTCTTATACTTCAAATCAACTAAATCTCTTTCCTAGTTGATGGACTAAACTAGGAAGTCCAGTTTTTTCCAGTATCCCACTCACATACAGAGCAGCTCTCAGCAGTGACCTCCTCCTACCTCATAGCAAAGAGTGAATCAACACACACAGAGAATTTGGGACCACCACCATTGCCAAAATTTTACAGTCAAAATGCAAGCCTGACATATTAACCTTTAAAAAGCCCCCATCCAGATTTGAAAGGAGCAATGCAGATCATCTTGTTGAGCAAGACAGAACATGAGAGGGGCTGCACTATGAAACTTGCCACTCTGGCAGAGAGCACATCCAGGGTTACTCTGTGAATGGTATGTATGCTGCTTGCTCTACTCTGAGAACAGCCCTTTTGGCATTCCTTGCACTTTGGGCAAAATCCCTATCAGATATCACACAACAGACCTCTGGAAAAGCTTGGCAGAAATCACAGCTTGTTGGAGACGTTCCAGAAGTAACAAACTTCAAAAGTGCTGGGAAAGCCTCTATAATTCTGTAATTCATTTTTGGAATTGCCATGACCGTTAAACCTAGTAGAAATCCAGAATTAACTATTTCAAATTTACAGTACTGCAGTTAAAAAAAATCATAACCACAGTGTCAAAGATGTAATAAAGACAAATATTTCAAAACTAACAAAAATGTAATTAGAGAAACTTCAAGCACAAGAGTAATATAGCACAAAACAACGTCTTTGCACACAGCAGATGCTGAAGTAGACAAAGCAGCCATTTATGGAGGGGAAAAAAATAAACAGCACTTCAAAAACCCTAAGCTAACAAAAATCGTTGGCCTGTTGAGGGTTTTCCACCTTATCGCTGGAATTAAGTCACAGTGGAATACTATTTCTCTCATATTAGGAAAAAGTCAGAGCTAGACTGAAAATATGTGGAACAGCTGCATTAAAGTAAGTTCAAGCAAGAAAGACCACATGTATTGCTACTCTTACCTGCTGTCTGTGCTTTATGGAAGAGCACATTCCCTCCTTGCTCCAATGAATCGGATATGTGACAAGGAAGCAAACAACTATAAGTTACAGCAGCATGGACTTTTATGTCCTTGCCGTAATAAATGAGAAGGTGCTTATGGCTGCTTTCTCCTCCCCCCAGCACACTAGTCACCTAGCTAGGGAAAGCATTAAACAATTGGAGGTGTGAACCCAGTCTAGCTTTCCACCTCATTAAGTCATACATCATTTTTACCTGCGAGTCACAGAGCTATAAATCATGTGAGACAGAACGAGAACTAATTAACAGGTCAGCTAAGCATATAATTTTGCATTGTTGCACAACAGAGAGCTTTAAAATTGGCCATATTTTCTGTAAAATACTGTCAAATATTAAAAGACATTTCAAGCAGATAGGTTTTTTTCCCTAAGAAATTGGCACTACTATATGAAAAGCATCGATATTTAATTTCCTAGCATAGAAGCCCCATGAAACTCTGAGTCAGTCTTCGTTTCTTTTTTAATAACAGACTTAACTCTGTCTTGCACACATGTTGTGGTGCAGTCTTGTATACAGTCTTTCAATGTAGTCAATATTTTTCCTATGCTTTTTTTCCAAGCTCCTATGCTTTTCAAGACAGAAATCCACAATCCAAGAAATCTATATATATACTAATGCAAAGCATTAATCACATGCACTTAAATCTAGCAGTTAACTGTGAACACTTCAGGGTATTAACAGGATTCCTTTGCCTACAAGCTATTGTTTCTTCAGAAAAACAATTTCCTGAGACCAGATTTCTCAGTCAATGCAATTACGTGGTACAACATTTTCTTTGAAGGTTACAGGTAAATCTGTTGCAGACATATTAAGTGAAATAAAAGAAGATTACAACCCAAGAGGGCTTTTAAGCATACTAATATTACTATAGTACCTAGAGCCTCTGTTAGTGGGCAAGGAACCTACTAATACCAGGGTCATGTAAAAATAGAGCATGAGGATGATCCTCTAAATCAAAGACCATTTTCTCCAAGGGATTTTTATACAAGTATGGATATATGTTTTATTTTTATTCCTCTTCCATTTTCTTTTTAATTATGTAATGATTGCAGCTACTAAAGAAATTCACCATCATCAAATGCAAGAAAATTTATATTCAGAGTTTTTTTTAAATAAATCTATTTATCAATCACAATAATGCATACCTGCAAGGCATATTCAAGTGCTTACATAGCAGTCTTACAATCTGTTTTTGTAAATTTGTTTTGTCACCAAATACCTTAAAATAAGGAAGATCAGATGTTCTCCCATTCTGAATGTGTACACAGGTTTTACAACTCAGACTTAAAAATAGGGGGCATTCCTTTTATATTTTACTGCATAAAAAAAAAAAAGGATACAATAAATGTTTTTTCGAATAGTTTTAGTTCAGGCTTCAGTGATTGGAAAAGGGGCTCAAAGGCATTTTTATTAAAGATGCAGCAGCACCCAGAGGATTTGTATTTTACTCGGATATCCCAGCGAGTCTCTGGCCACTCTAACTTTTTAGAGTTGGGCTTAAATGAGGAAGGGGGAACACAGTCAAACACTAAGTGCACCAAGGCATTGCAGGAGCAGGAAATTAGAACAGTCAAGTGGCAGAGGAAGGCACAGGCCCTGCAGCACTGACCCTGGGATGGGCTGGGCCAGGCCAGGCCGCCCACAGCCAGTCTGCAAAACCCACACTTGCCCTGGACACTCATTTGAGCCCACTTAAATGAAAGCTGAAATGACAAATTTAAACAGCACAAGATAATCCTTTGGTCCAATGCCAGCAACTTCGACCTTAAAGATATTTAAAAGTATATTTGTTTGTTGCAGTAAGTCATCAACATGAAAAGAAATTGAGAGTTTGTATAACCTGACAAGATGGAGGAGGAAGCATGACAACAGCAGCATAACAAAAAGTGACAGCCATGGATTCAACATTTATAATAGTTGAACACACATAATCAGAAACATTCAAAACTTTGATGCAGCATTACACAAAATGTGATCTCCAGCTCTGCAAAAAGAGAGCCACTCCATACAAAATCACGTTAATATTACAAACACATTTATACAGTAGCAGTGCATGAAACCAAATCTGCCATGATCCCCAGTGCTCAACATGAAGCAAGTTGTTGACTCCCAACTCTTCCTTACAGGTCTCACAGTTATCGTAACCATATGGTAAAATAAAGCCTCTGATCAACTGCGCACAGTGCATGGAGCAGGAAGTGGTTGCAGTGCTGCACACAGAGATTACAAACCCCATGTGCTCCTGTCAGCCACAGGCTCCTTGCTGCCCTCTGTGTCGTGTCATCTGGTGCTTAAAACAAGCACAGGCTGTTTTTTTTAAAAAACCATTCTCTAAATCAGATTAGGATAAAGCTTTTCCTCTGAACAAGGTGGAAGTTTTCTTGTCCCTATCAAGACTTAGACGCCCACTTTAAATGTGAAGAAAGTATTTGAATTTTTTCCTCACAAAACTACTGTACAGAAGCTCGATCGAAACTCTCATTTATACTTGGGAAGGAAAGATGGAAAGCTTTCGAGAGCTAGCAATAACATAAGATCCATGAGGTTCCCCCCAAGGGCAGAGGTTTTTCAGGCTTTTACATTACAAAAACAAATAACCCCTAAGTCGTACGCAGAAGTATTGGCAAACACGAACGGAAACAGTTAAAATGAGCATTGACATTCCTGCTTCGTCTGCTTCACTCTTCCTCCCAATCCTATTTGAATTACACAATAAATTGTAATTACAAAGGAGTTGGAAGCCATCACGTTTACAGAGTCAACATATGGTATTACAATAGCGTTGACAAAATAACCAAGCTATGAAGATGACGACATAATCAAATTATGACATTAGTTCTGTCAATGTTCATTATTACTGATCATCAGTGCAACTTTCTTTGATGTTTGCTGAAGTTCATAAAGCTCAATTTTCTGGTTTCTTAAGCTATTTTCGTACTACTCTCAGCTTGGAGAGACTAACCCACATGCTGAGGAGAAACAGCAGAATTTGACTTGAAATGCTTTCTCAAATCTAGTTGAAAGAGAAAGAAATTGCCAGTGTGGGTGGCTGTTGCCTAGCCTTTCAAGAATATCACTTGCTCAGGAGCATCTGCCACCTGCCTGCAATGAAGGCAGCAGTATCAGACTTGCTCAAACTAGATCAGTAAAGCTACAGCAGTCTCAGATAATTCTATGAGAAGAGTGATTTCTAAGAAAAGTTATACATTTGCAGAAAACATTAATTTGGAGCAGTTTAATACAATACAGAACAAGACAATAGCACCAAACATCCCTACCCATACTAAAGCACTTCATATTCTTCTGTATTACCTATGGGACTGGGAGGGTCCCATTTCAGCTGCCCAAAACTTTATAATAAAATTCTGCTGCTTCTGAAAGGAACGTGCTGTCTAGAAAAACATGCTCAAGTTTTCCAGGATAGGATCTGATCACATCCGAGCAAATATCAGTGAAAATCAGACAAAGCACGTCAAGCCTCACCTCTAATGCTGTAATACAGTAGTACGAAGTTGATTTCTCCATTGTCTCAGTCATTTCATAACCTCCAGAAGCTATGCTTTGAATCTAAACATTTGAAAAGCACTTATGAGCACTACAAGGCTTAGCAAATTATTCCTTTGGACTGAATTTAGGGGTTGTATAGATTGTTTTTTAAAATAAAACATTTTAAAAAAAAGCTAATAGGCTCTTTAAATAACAAGATCATGTTTCCCCCTCCTCTCACAGATAGGCTGAACGTCTTGATTCGTCTTGGAAGTCATAAGAATTGTTAAACCCCTTGAAAATAACACCTCACATGGGGTAGAAGCTGGAGGGAAAAAAGAAAAAGAAGAGAAATAGAAAAGCTGCTGACCGCAAGGGATTTTCTCAATGCTGCCATGCAGAATCTGTAGCCTGGCCTCTTCCACAGAGCTGCTAGCAATGCTAAGCAAGCCACTGAAGTCAAGCCTTCCATCATCACTAATTGTGCATGCCTTTCCTGGGAGCCTAGCTTGATAACTGAGCTGTAGTTACAGACTTGCTGAACACTCACACTAGGACAGAAGGCAACAGAAGTGCTGCCATGAACACGCACTACATCACTGAGGATTGATGTAACAGCTCCCTTGACTCCCCAGCTGAGCATCTAACACTGCTGAAGACCTCTTCATGTCGAAGTTCCCCATCTACATGTTGGGAAGGCCACCCATTTACATCAGTCACATCATGGAAGCATTGTCACAATTTCATTTTATCACTAAGCCAGCATTACTTATCCTGCTACCAAAGCCTGGTAGAAGTCCCACAGAGAAAAAAAAAAAAAAAAAGGATCCGTGATTATATGCAGCAACAGGCTCAGTTAAGGTTGTACAGATGACATTTCTGGTGTTTCCTGATTTTCAAATAGTTAACTTCACAACTTGTAAGTTGCATTAATTCTGTTTGATGTCTACAATAAAGGAATGCTTGTTTCACTGATTAACAAGGGAGCGGGTGAAGCATCAGATGGTACTGACGATGCAGAGGCACCCAGCCTACCCAGCACACAGCTCTGGTGCAGAGCGCACCTGCACTGCAGACAAGACTGAAGGAATGGACAAAGGCAGAATTTTCTTCCATAAGGCTTTGACACTGATTCATAAGGGGTTTTCTTAATTAGTAACATATATTAAATAATCTCATTTTAAAAGAAAGACGAAGTGCATGTAGGCACTTGCATTCATTTGCATTCCAAATCAAAGATTCACCATCCAATTATTAGCTGGTAGCCAAAGGAAGAAAGATTAAGCAATTTTTTTCTTTGTCATATGCAGTCATGCAAAGATAGAGACTAGGTACTCTTCTGCTGGCCTACATTAGCATTTCCATTATAAAATCCCATTAGGAGGTTCTTACACTTTCTTTCGAAGTCTTGCTGACCAGGGCAGAGTACAGGCACTTTGAGAGCATTTGCTTAATATCCTACCCAAATTTGTCTTCTCTGGGATAAGCCCTGGTAATGAGTCTCTATGTTAAAAATTATTTTCTTTCCCGGACTTGGGAAAACAAACTCATTTTTAATGCTCATAGTTGTGATAGAAAACAATAAGCACTGAAAAAGCAAACCAAGTTACATAAAAATCACAGTTTTTTTCTTTCATTCCATTTTGAAGCATACTGTGCTAATGCTGTCTGTCACATCACTGATCCTTAAACTAATTAATCTTTGAAAGTCTGTCAAACTGTAGTAGGACTAAGAAGACCCGATAGTCTACTATATTCAAATGGGATGCCCCAAGCCCCCCTTGTTTTCAGCACTGGCATCTTGGCAAAAAAAAAGACAGTTCTCCAACAGAAAATCAAGAGTAAAGAAACACTGCCTAATATAATCTAGAATCAAAGTGCTTTACCAATACCACAACCCATCACGCTGTCATGGAGCAAAATAACCTGAAAAAGGTCTGGAAAATCATGGACCAAGAGGTGCAATTATGCAGATCCTGCATTCTGCCACAGAAGAACGTGCATTTCATCTGTTTGTAAATTGAAACCTACTTATGCAGTCTCTCTGTTCAAGACAGACTTGAAACATTTTGAAACCTATAAAATAGGTCTTAGACAGAGAAAGTTACAGAAATGAAAAGGAGAACATAAGGCAAAAAAAGGACTTCAGGTGTCTAACATAAGTACAAGCAGAAGCAAAAGATTTTTTTTTTGCTACCTCTCCTACTCAAATTCCCATATTATAAATATTTAACACAAAAAAATGTTGTCACCAATAAAACTGGATAATTTCACTGAGGAATTACACATTTTTGATGTTTCCATAACAGCCTAACTTATTCATACCCAAATAATCATCAATAACATAAGTGCTGCAGTTTTGCTAGATGTTCACCAGCACCACCTGTCCTTAAAAGACCTGCCTGGCAATTCACCAGCAGCAAAACAGTAAGGTGCCAATATTGATAAGCAAAGGATTGGAACTGCACTGATACAGTTAGATTGGTTTACAAGGCTTCTATTTTTACTAGCCTTGACAGCTCAGGTTCTCTGATGAATTTTTAACACGTCAATTAATATGTTTATAGAAAGCAATGTCAGCTTTAGCTCATACATGAGAAAAATCACAGTTGCACGCAGAATGTACAACATACATGTTAAGATTCTACACTTCACAATTCAGTGATATTCAAAAGAATTGTTGCAGACAATCTGATGAGAACACTCATTTGGAGAGAAAACACAATAAAGTTGTGGAGGTTAATTGGCATGATTCATCACTCTTGGAAATACATTGGCTTATCTTCAAGAAATGTGATGAATTGCAGAGCATAAGAAAAAAAGCATTTTTTTTGGTGGGTTTGGAAGCATTGGGAGGGGTGGAGTAAGACCCTGACCTCCTGTCATTAAAAACACATTATACTGAAACAAAACACCAAGTGCTTTGTTATCCTGTAGTTTACCAACATACCATTGATGCCAAGAATAGCATTGGAACACCAGCTACTTTTTCAGCACAGTACAGTTTTTCAGCACTTTCTCCAACAAAGAAGATGCAGCAGTCAAATGACTGCACTATGCAGGCATGATTTCTGCCTTAATTCCCTGATTTGCTCTATGTATTACATAAAATCAGAAAACAGATTAATTTTATGAAAAACATTACTTAAAAAGCCTTACAACACAAATTTTCAAAGTCTTTTAGATGCTTTGTTTTAAACATTTTGCTTTAAAAACGTTTTCATTTGTTAAGAAACTACAAAAACAAACTACCCAGAGTAAGACTAAGCATGTTCTCAGGAGCTGCAGTATGAAGAGAAATTTTACCTCTGCAGAGAATCTGTGCATTTTACACTTGTGAACAAAACAGGCACAGAAAATAGCCCTTCAACTAATACTTTAATGGCCTCTGTAGAGCAATGCAAGCACAACTTCTGGTGAAAATCCGCCGACCTACGTAGCTAGTGGGATGTTAGGATCTCACAGGAGAGTGAAGTTCCTGTAATTCCTTCAGCTCACTGCACATTCATCAGCTTGAAGATATGAGATGTCCCTGCAGTCTGTGCATTTGGGTAAATGTCTCTTTTAGTAACTGGGACATTGTGGCATTTCACATCTGCCTCTGCCTTCTTGCATCAGAGGTAATACAGGTTCACAGCTGGTAAGGTCTTCCCATTTGTATCATGGTGGCTGACATACAGTAAGTACTACCACTTTCTGAATGGAATAAAATATTTTAGTTCCTTAACTTTTGATTTGCTACAAGTTCGTATTCAAGGAATGCTAATGGTTTTAAAACAGATACCAGAACTTCAGAATGCAAGCTAATCAGACTGCAGTCATTTTCTCTTCCTATTAACTACAGACGAGTTAAGCTTTGCAGTGTATTTCAGCACACTAGAGCAAACCTTGCACTCAACTTCTGTCTGTTACATCCCAGCACAGCCTGACGGATGTTTCAGGGTTTGAGACTACCACAGCTGTTCCATATGTTCATTTTTAAAATAACACTGCTGTCTCATTTCATAGATTCTCAAACTCGTACAGCAAATATTCTCAAACCGCATTCCCTTGTGATAACCTGAAGTGCAAAAACTGCCGTGACACTTGAGCATCTGTTACGTCTTATGCAGCAACCCTCATTGCTGTTTGAAATCTAAGGACTTTCAAGCTAATTAGCTAACAAGCCTACACTCCCCCCAAAAGATTATCTTCCACAAGGCTTCTTCCTGCTCTTATACCATGTTATCCCTGAGCAAACATAGTCAAGTAGGAAGACATCCTCTCAGTTAAAACTTCACTGAATAGATCCTAGGGAAGAAAGACATGGGAACAGCTCGGGAGAGACTCAGCTGGTGAGATACACCAGCCCTTTGCCTCTGGAACAGAGCAGCGGGGACAGCTCCAGCCACAGAAAAGGAGACGAGACCACAAAATGTCTCGATACCACCTAGTTTTTGTTAACGCTTCTCAGTGTAACCAAACACCCATCATATTATTCATCAAGGAAGAACACAGGAACTTGGTAGCTTAATGAAGATATCATGTAGGAAGACTGCTTTCTTTCTAATTCTTATCACTTTACGGATTATTTAAGTGAGTAACAGGAAAAAAAGTTTGTGCGATCAATTTCAAAATTAACAGTTTGATGTCTGCCTGACAAGAATCACACCGACCCCTGCTCGCTGCAGAGGGCACAAGAGGGCACAGAAAAGCCATGCAAGTAGACTGAACGCCAGAAGGCTTAGGAATGAGTTTGCGGCCATGGAAGAATACCTTAGCACCCAAAAAGCAGAAAAAGGAAAAGCCACATCCTGTGCCTCTCCCTCTAAGCAGTATACTGACCTGGTGAGTTGGAGAGAACAGCAAGGGGGTTATTTGGGGAAGGAGAAGCAGCATAACCTACCCAAATCCTCCCAGCGCTAGCTCAGGACTGCACAGAGGCAGCCGCTTGCCTCTCAGCCCCCTGCCCCAGACGGGAAGGCCAGGCTGGGGGCTGCTGCCCACTGGGGCACACACACAGTGCTGCCCGAGCACAGCTTGGCACACACCCACATGCCAGCCTAAATCAGCACCCTGCTGCTATGGGCCCCACCAGGCTGCAGTGCTCCTGCCATGGGCACAGCAAGGCGGCCCAGTGGCAAGGCTGGCACACTGCCCTCCGTGCTGTGCTGCATTCAGGCATGAAACGTGTGGGGTCTGGGCAGTAACAGTGGGCTGCTTCTGCACCTTGCTTCAGTACCTTGTGCAAGACAGCACTTGTGGCAGCAAGGAGGATGGAAACAAAACTATTTCTGCTATCTTCTCCACAGTAAGCTGCTTGCTTACTGCAGTTAAATGTTCACTTTTAAGATTTATTTAAACTTTTGAGCGCCCATGGCTGTAGCCCTCACACCCCAACCTGTCCATGCAGAGGCTTTGCCCCTCAAGCTCAGAGCAGAGACCCAGTGCCCAGATTTAACCCCCAAGCAGAGCACCAGAGGGGCTGCCAGCAGCAGCATGCCAACGCGGGCGGCCACGTTCTGCGTGCCCCCGACACAAAAGCCCCCGGGGCTGCATCCGTGCTCACCTCTCCTCCACACACCCCCTCCTAACGCCGTGCCACTGCCGCGGAGCTCGCAGTTGGGACACCTATGCTGCCGAGCACTGCGCTGTCACAACTCATCGGGATGACTCCTTGCTGCAGGACAGTTCCGCCCCTGCTAAGGAAACCCACCTGTCCCACGGCCCCGGCGCTGCGCGAGGCAGCGCTGAGCGGTGCCCGCGGCACCACGCGAGCCGCCCGGCTCGGGCGGAGCGGGGAAGCCCGTGCCGCTGCCGCCCTCACCTACGGCTCCGCCCGCCCCAGCCCCGTGACATTGAGCAAGGTCCCCGCCGCGCACCTGCTGCGCTCGAGCTTACCTCGGTCCCCGGCGACAGGCGGGCAGCGCGGTGCCGGCGAGCCCCGCTCCGCCCGGGCTGAGCGCGCGTCCCAACTCCGCCAAACCCCGGCGGCTTGCGCGCTGCCTCCGCCCCAGCGCATGCGTCCCCCGCCCCGCCCCGCCCCGCCTCAGCCGCTCAGGTGCGGGCGGACCGTTGGCAGCCGCGGCCGTTGGGAGGGGGCGCGCAGCTGAGGGGAAGGGCCGCTGGGAAGCGGCGGTGCTGAGGGGACAGCGCCCGGAGTTGCGGGGTCTATGTGCGCTCCCCGCTCTGCAACAGAGCCCCTGTGCTGGGAGCCCGCCCGTGAGCGGTGCAGATCCGTGAACTGTGCAAAGCCGTGTCCTAAATACAAACATTGCATCGGAAACCGCCCGTTTGACAAGTATCTAACACAAAATTATAGTGAATGACAGGCGTTGTAATTAACGCAAACTTCAGTGTAAGCACTTAGGTAATATCACCTTTTATAATTCAGCTGTTCCCCTGCAGAATGTGACCCAAACGGTGGGAAAAATCCCCGGCACTTCCTTCATTTGTTCCTCTGCAGAGAGGAAAATGAGCACATGTAACGTGGATTGAGGAAACTCACTTGCAGTGCCTCAATTTCAGCTCTTGGAGAACACTTAATGCTGTTCAGAATTGCGTCATACCTTGTTTATGGTCCTGGGGTCAATAAGTTCTTTCATAATTCAGGAAATTTTCAGAGTTTGAAGTAATCATCCTGTTTAATGTTTTCATGAAATCTGAGGCAAATAGCCCTTCTGGCTCGTTACCCACCACAAGCTCCTTGCTGAGGAGAGATCTGAACTCCAAACAGCACTAGGTGTCTTGGAAACATTTGCTACAGTGAGAAAGAGAAGCTGAGGGCAGGACACACTTCTTTTGTTTGCCTGTTTGCCCAGAAATCCTGCGTTTGCCCAAATCCTGAATGGCAGAATGGGTGTCACAGTGGGAAGAACCCAGTGCTGAAGCTGGGAGCTCTGGGCCGCAGATGGAGGAGCCGCAGGTGTACACCAGCCCTGCAGCAACAGCAATGGCCCAGGCCAGCAGGGTGCGGGTGGATCAGATGCCAACCTGGTTGTCCATCAAGGACAAGCCACCAAGGAACATCGAGTATGACTGTGTGCTAGCAATGTCCAACGTTTTAAGATTTGTTTGTATTTCAGTCCTTTTCAAGACAAATGATGTAATTTGGAGTAATAGACTTCAAAATATGTTTGGAAAGCTCCAAATATCTATCAGGTCTGGATAAATCAGAAATTTTCTCTACATATCCAGCTGTTAAGTCCTATTGTAAAGAACAAGGAATATTATGTTCATGAAATATTTTTCTATGTAAGCAGTGGTTGTGGTTGCCATAGAGATGTTATTCAATCTCAAATTGGAAGGTGGTCTACAATGGCCACGCATCGCACACGCTGTTAAGATGAAAATGTTTAAGAACCTGTGTGAGTACTGTAGCATTCTTCAAAACAAATGTATTTCCATTTAGTAGGCTTGTGGTTTTTTTTTTAAATGACATTTCAGTCAATGGTAACCATCAACCACCTACAGAGAGATGTAATGGCAGATAGATAATTGTATATGGCTTAGAACAGTTTATGTGAAAGTGTCTTTGAACTATTCTTGTCAGAAACACCAATGTTTAACCCATAATTGTAAGGATTTATATGAAGTATTTTGTTTAAGCCTTCCACCATGAAACCCATTGCTCTTAACTCCATTTCCCTTTCAAATGCTGTGCTCTAAAAGGTGGCACATGTGGTAAGAACAGAACATTTTAAATGCACTGTGATCTGTAGCATCAGTGTCATCTTTAATCTCTGAATTCATGCTAGAAATTATGAAATTACAGAATTGTACAATTAGTATTTCTTAGGAGGTGAAGAATATCTACCAATCATAACAGTGCTGCAAGCAGCAAGAAGACTCTCAGCCCAGAACAGCCAGTGGGGAGGCACCTGCTCTATGCCCGGAGAAGGCTCCCAGGAGGGAGGCCACTGCCTGCTGCTCTGCCACCAGAGAGCTGCATGAACCAACTGCAGAGTGGGAGCACTGGGGAAAGGGAGGTGGGCCCCTGTCCCGAGAAACCTGAGAATACATAGAGACATGCTGAACGTGAATTAGAATTGCATTTTATCATTTCAATTTATTCAGAACTTAATTTTTTTGTTCTACCAAAACAAACTGAAATGATTTTTTTTTCCAAAAAAAACCCATCAATTATTGAGAATAGATTTAACACGATGTGAGTTTGTCACTGAAAGGACAAGACCTATGCAGAACAGTGCACACAAAAAAACCTCTAAGGAATGCCTGCAACCCAAAATCAGTCGGGAAATCCCAAGAGCTGAAAAATATTTCCTGCCAAACTGAATGGTATATTAAAGACCACTCTGTATCAGATTATGGGGAGAGGTCACCACTGGGAGGCTTAGAGCAGCCCTCACAGGCATAATTTACCCTGCAAGAGGTAGAGCGCAAGAAATTTTCTCTTTTCCCCAGAAAAACAAGGCAGCCAGTGAGCTCACTACACTAATCCATTTTACATATATCAAAGGCCTACTTATTGTAAGTAATCCTTAAATGTTGTACTTTATATGAGAATTAAGGTTCAAGAAATTTTATTTTAGTTTGTTTTGAAAAAAAGCTGCATCTAACCACAACAAGGCATTTGAGGCATGAATATAGGCTTTATATTATTGGTGGTCTATGCAAAATATTGAATTAGCATCCTAATGCTCCAGATGGGGATTTGCCTCTTTGGTCATCTCATAAGGCCAATGGGAAAAGAACAACAAAGTGAAAGGAGCCACAAGGAGAAATGCTTTCAAGGTACATTGGACAAGTCTTCTGCAGAAATGCAGCCAGGTGTTTCCAATCCTCCTTTTCAACTGCCTCTTCCAAGAACCTAATCAATGTTAGCCTTCGTGAGAAATGTTTCAGAAAAAGAGATTTCAGAAACTGGGAGACCAGCTGTAAAAACAGAGAACACAGGAAGAATAGGTTCAGTATTTCCCCTCCATTAAGTACTAACTCTTCTTATAATGGGAAAAGTTTATAAGTGATTACCTCAGCATGTCTTCTTTCCCAGGGTAATTGACCTAGACTCTCCAAACTCATTTTGTCCTGATTGTATCTGACTGTGGGCAGCCGTCAGTGTTTTCTTAGCACTCTGCCCCCTTGCAAGGCGGCAGTAGCCTTGTTGCCACATACATTTGAAGATAAACTTGACGGAGAAGCTTTTCACTTTAAGACTGCTTCAATGCGTCTTGTTAGCCCTTCTTATCATGTTGTTTTGCATGTTTTTTTCCATATTATTAGTCTCAGCAACCTATTCCAGATCAGTATACTGAGGTACTATTCTTATCTTTAAAACTTATTTCTTGCTTTGGTTCTTCACTCAAGACCAAGAGATTTTATGTGTGCCTATATTAAGCAACATACATGTAATTTATTGGTATGTATGCATACTTACCTGGGAAGTAATGATGCGAATTTCAAATCTGCGTTGTCTTCCCTTATTGACTTCTTTAGTTTTACATTTTTTAGAAGCATGAAAATACTGATTACTTCTCTTTCATCTAAATGTTTTACTTGTCAGAATGCAGTGATTATATTAATTTTTTTGTATAGTTATCATGTGCCTTTAGTTGTTATTTCAAAGTGTGTACCACAAAATGCTCTAGAGTTTGGCAGAAACAGAAAACACTTGCAGTGATGTTGTCAAGCTTCTTTTTTATGCCCATCTTTAATTTTAAAATGTTGATTTTTTTCTGAAGATTTCCCCCCATTTCTTTGGTCTTTAAAATTGATGTTTGAGGTGGAGTTTTATGAAAGCACAGCTAAAAATATAACCACTGTCTTCCCTGCATAGAAAAAGTACGCTGAAGAAAGACCCTCTTATGGCTGAAGTATGATCTGCATTGCCTGAACCTATGCCCCTGGGAAGATACCACTAAGGTCTCACAACATCGCTTCAAAAGACTGAGTTTTTCCCATTGGCATGCAGGTCCGTGTTTGTCTCCTGATTGTTTGTTTTTCAGTGAAGTTCCTTAGAGTTTCTTCTTGATCAAGTATTTATTTAAGACTTTTGGAACTTCATTGATTTTCTTACTCAATTTTTAAAAAGCACAGCTGTATTTATGTCTTCAGTTTAGGTTCCTCTAAGGGACACTGACATTTTATAACCAGATATCTTATATGCCTGTACATTTTCTAGCTTCCCTGTTACTGCCTCTGGGGATACAGTCCCAGATTTAGTCAGATCTCCATCTGCCTCCCCTGTAAAAACAAACAGAAACACTTAGCCACCTTGCTACTTCCTCACCAATCTATCTTTATTTTTCAAGTATGGTAATTATTTATTTTGTTCTTTTCTACCTTGCATCTATATTTGATGGAGTGCTTGTTACCTGAGATGCTTTCTGCAACTTGCTATTAACTCCTTAGTGCACTGTCTTTCTTACCTTCCCCACATACTTTCAAATTCTTGGTGTTTTAAAAGGATGTTTAAAGGTCACGGTTGTCCTCTTAGCTGCTCAAAGACATCCTCTTTTTCAACTTGTGTCCGCTAGCTTTAAACTAGATTGCTCAGTAGCTGATGAATTTAGCTTGGGGAAGGTGCCTGTGATGTGATAAATTTTGTATATTATTATACTTTACTCCATGAATTACCTGCAAACTATTCAATTGTGTAACTACGCCATTCATACTGTGTGACAGGTCAGTTAGTTCCCATGATATTACTTTTATTTCCTAGTTTCATATTGACTAAAATTACCTGGATTTAGACTGTAAGGTGTTTGATATGAGGAATTGTTTGTTATTTGTCTACAGAGTGCTTAGAAAATCACATCTGTGAGCTATCCTGAGGGCTGTATGTGCACATTCAATATCAATAATAAATAACAGTTGTCAGGACAGTCATAAGTGCTTCTTCATAATGCGTCCTGATTTCATCTACATACAATACTTTTCAAAATCACTTGTGAACACTATTTGTGTTTTCTACTGAGTAAAAGCAGTATTAAAAAATTACAAATCAGCATTAAATATTTTGTTTTAATGAAATATTCACATCTGTACTTTATTACCTTCCCAGCCACGTTAAATCTTTTTCAGTATGTTCTTCCTTTGAGAAACTGGAGCAGAAAGAAGTGATCTAAACAAAAACATATGACATCTTACCAAGCACTTGAAAAGCAGCTAAACCTTTCCTTTCAGACACAATCTGTTCTAGGAATGAGGACTCACTGATACATATAAAGACTACTCAATGTTATCCTGTCCCTGGAGAATATCAGCTTCACAGATAACATGGAAGCCTATTCCTCTGCACAGGCAATTTACTGTGAATGCTGGAAACACTAGAGAGTTCATAATTTAGAGAACAAATAATTCCAAGAATACCCAGAAAAAAATCTTTGCAAGAGTTTCAGATGCTTCAAATTTTAATTCAGTTCAGGGAATAAGTTAACTTCTAGACAGGGAAGAACAATTGGATAAAGAAAGTACATTAGTAATGTAGGACTTAAGAAGTTGAAAACCAGCAGAGGGAACATCTGAAAACCTCCTGGTAAAGTATCCAGGTAGGCTAGCCAGATGGCATACTATTTGTTTTCACTACTTCATTTAACATGGAAACAAACTGTTCTTCAGCTGAAAAACAAAACCAATTAGAATATTTCTTTCCCTCAATGTTCCTAAAGCAACCTTCATTAAAAATCACCAGGGATTTATAGATAAGAGCTTTGCAGTTTCTCTTTTGAAGTACAGGTGAAAGATCAGAGTCACCTCCTGAGCTCCCATCTGTTTTTAAAAACAGTACTGCCTGCACAGCATACAAGTAAGAGATTAGGAAGAGTGAGAAAGGATAGTTAAGGAAGGAACTTGAGTTACTATGTGTTTTTCTTTGCCGTCACTGAGTCAAAAACAAGGAGAATGTATCATGTATACTCATGTATTGAAATTTTTTTTTATTAATATAAAAATAGTGCAACAAACTATAACTCCAAGAAAATCTGAATTGAAAAGAACATTCTTCAGCTCAAGTGCAGTCTCCTCTTTAAGAGATCTGCTGCTTCAAGGACAGAAAACAAGCCAAGCACATACAGCATAGCTTTGTCACTTGTCCCTTGATGGAAGACTGTGAAATACAAAGCCCAGCATAAACGCTAGTGGTTTAGATCACAGGGGAAAGTTGTCATATTCCATCTTGTGCTCTGGATTGAAAAAGGTACCAAGGATAAGAATCATCTTTAATTCTTCACATAGCCACAGCTTTCCTTGTAAGAGTTAGTCTGGGGTAAAATAAGTGTGGTGGTGAACAACAGGCTCCTCATTTACACCAGCCTCAGGAGCTTCCCTGAAAGACAAGAATAAAATAAAGCATCATGAAAATGCATTGCAATCCCTGATTGCAAATACTTGAATTAATATTATTCAATATGAAATCGCAGTGTACCATTCATCATCACAAAATACATAGCACTCCTAATTAATCCTTGGGGAAAATTTCTCTAGTGACACAGACAGGATTTGGCTCTAATTGCAGCTCTGTCTGTATCTTAAACAAGCCTACCAGTGCTCATTTGGCAGCACAGGTGATATTGCTTAAGTACTTTACCAAACTAGTATAGCATGCCATAAAAGTCAATGTATGGGAAAAGATCTGTTGGGTGTTTTGTGCTGGTTATTCCAATATGGGAAGACTGTGCAAGTGTATTGCTGTACTGCCATATATGCATACCCATCAGCTCTACTGATGCAAAGGTCCACATCAGAATTTTGAATGAGCAATTCCTGTGTTACTGGACACTGTTCACCACAATCTTATGTCTGAAAAATTGTACTTGACTGTTGTTTTGTTGGTTGCTTTTTTTTCCCACCAAAAAAGAGGGTGCTTATTGAGACTTTTTTTCCATGTGGAAACTTCTCTGTTTCTGTATTAAAGTGTTTTGTTCATGTCCTCTCCCTTCAGTTTTTCCTGTCAAAAGACAACTGTCAGTAAAATACAGGACAAAACCTGAACTTAACTTAGTTATACAAAATCTGAATGGAGACCAGGTCTAAGAACATTTAAAGGACAAGCTGCAGCTGTGCTTGGCTAATTTCAGCAGAAATATGAGAAATTGCATCAGTGGGGTGGATGTCTCATAGAGCCTCTGGATGAGTCATATGGATCAGTCTGCAGGGCACAGTACTTGGGCACCTGCAAGAGAATGTTTGTGCCATGAGAATGGCATGAAAGTGACTAAAAAGAAGATTTAGGTTATTTGGATTTACCATTTTCATAGATTTTTTGTCTGCATACATATATTCAGTTGAATCCCAGCAAGTTACTTCTGCTTAACCAGTAGGAGAGATGGACATTATTATATGGATGTAGAATTTCTGAAATACACAGGGATTTAATGCAGTGTTGAGACCAGGTGATGCTATTTGTTAAAGACTAACATTGCAATTACTGAATTTTACTTAGTAGATAATAAAGTAAAACAAATTTGGGAAACTTTTAAATTATTTCCTCATTTTAAGGATTAATTTGAATATATGGCCTTGTAATTACACTGTATATTAAAAAAAAAAAAAGCAACGTATAATTAAATAGTTACCTATTAAACATCCAACCCTGCAAACTTACAAAATGATACTCCTACAACTACTTTATTTGCTGCTAAGTCCCACAACAATTTTAAAATAATGAATCTTTCCTTAGAATATCTGTATGAGTCCTGTACATCATAATTTTAGAAGGAGATTAACTCTGACAATAGAAATCAGAGCAACACTTTGGTTCAACATCCGATTTTTCAGGGTTTCTAACCGAGCTGAAAAAATAGGGTTGTTAGGGTTTTTTTTCCTGTATGTTTTTCTCCCAGCACATTTTCTTTCATTCATTTACTTATTCTGTAGAAAAAGACAGCACTACATACAGCTTAATTATATGCTGAAAGATCAAAAGCTGCCTCTATGTGATTACACAGTTTACACAGTTCTAAAAAAGAACAGTCACCAAAATAGCATCCACCAAACCAAATTACATCAGCTGTAACCACAGAGGAGCACACTGAACCTCATGTGTCGGGCACAATCTGCACTACTGTGAGATCAGATGGTGGCTTCACATGGCCAAAAAAAGTGGAGCTTTGGTGCTGTCAGATGAAAAGGCAGAATGGGCACTGAGCTCTCAGAAGGGAAATGCTTGAACTACAGCTAAGAAAAAGTTCCACTTCACTTTGTACCGGGACTCCTGAGCACGGCGTTCCTCAGCCAGCAGCACTGTGGCTGGCACAGGGAGCACTCTGGGACACCTGTCCCAGGGGAGGCCCCTTCCCGTTGCTGCCCCAGCCTCAGGTCTGAGCAATCCGATGGTCCGCGATCACTGTAGGGCATGGGACCTGAGGCACTGGTTTGTAGCATGTGCCAGGCAGTGTGCTGCCTTGAAGTTGGCAAAAAATACATCACGGTGCTTCTGTGCTATGAAGCCTCTGGGGCTGAGAACAAATCTCTCTCGTGGGTGCTGTGCAACCAGCGACAGGCTGTAAGGAAACACAGCGTGGGGATAATGATGGGACACAGGGATCTCTGGTGTCTTTTCAAGACCTATTATAGGTTTCGGAGGATCTGTAGATTTTGGTACCAAATTTACTGCTTGTGCCAGAAAGGGGGAAAAGCTTCTCCCCAAGATCCTGCCATGAAACAAATTTGTCTACAAAACTGTACAGTTTATATATTAGGTTTTATCAAAGTTCATCATTATGCTAAGAAATAAATTGAATGGAATGTGAATGACTCCAGGTAAACGAGTTATTAACTCACAGGCTATTATACCAGATGGTTCATATGTGCTCATTCTTCCGCTCGTCGTAAAGATGAAACAAATGAATAAGCTGGTCAGGACGTCAGCAGTTGCAGTTGCAGCAGTGCTCAGCAGAAAAGAAAAACAACCTTCTGTGCGTAAACAGTCCAGATATATCAAGAGAGTACGGTTTCTGACATTTGTACAGTGTGTGCAACTAGCAAAGAAGCAAGATACAAGGTAGTCTCATTTTCTTGTAACAAGAAATCTCTGTTTGAAACAAACTGTAGAAATGAATGAACGAATTCTCAGCTCAGACTGAGAGGAAGATAAAGTGATTCTCTACTCTGAGCTACACCTACACAAAGTCCCTGTCTCTCGCAATTTTTAGGTCATTAGGGATGACTTTTCATACTTCTTTTCCAAATAGGCACAGGAAATACACTCTTCAGGAAGCACATGACAATCTAGCAACTGCATAGCACAGACAGGCTGTTGCAAGTCAGCAAATGAAACGATGTACGACACGGCTGTCTCTACTGACAGTCTATCGCGCCACAGAACTGCTGAACCTTCACTCATTCCTTTTAGAATTTAAAATGTACTCAAGAGCAGACTTAGCACGAAGAGGGGCTTGCCCCAAGAGCCTGCTGTCAGTCTGCCTTTGCAATGGAATGAGGAATACTAAAGAAGCAAGAAAAAAGCAGTTTTCCCAAGAGCCGTTTTTGGCAGCCTGCTTTGCCCCTGCCCATTGGCAGCCCTGGCATGTGGGTGGCCAGAGGCTGGGTCTGTCCCTTGCTGCCAGCTGATGGACGTGAGAGCTGTCAGTGTGCAAACCCAGCACCAGGTGCTCCCTTCGAATTTATTAATGTCTTTTTAACATCCCCCCCATCCTCACCCAAACTCTACAAAAGTTGGGAAGGCAAAGCTTTCAATCATTGGTCTCCATCCTACATACTGCAAGAGAAAATTGGTCCCTTCTGGGGCATCTGCCCCCTCTCCTCTTGAGATTAGGCTGTATTTTGGGGAGGATCAACACCTTTCTCTTGGGGCTATAAACATGTGTTTCCTGACTTCTGTCCCAATGACACCTGTCACCGCAGTAAGACATACTGTTTCATGCCTGTCCAGCCGGAGGGCATGGAGCAGGGCCCCATCCGACACCTACCAATAAAGGCAGGTGGTGAACAAGTCAAGGAGGTGTGTCCTTAGCCTGCACTCTGGTCTTTCTGTGTGCAGCATGCTCCCTGCACTGATCCTCTCTGTGTGTGATAACACATGGCATGGCAGTAGATTAATATACTCGGAGGGACTGGTCACATTTCCTCTCGCTTTTGTGACCTTCTGTAGCAACACAGTGGTTCTGTAATGTCTGCTTGTGATTGAACGAACCAGCTCAAGGGTTTAAGGTTTTCACCCACCTGGAGCCAAGACAGGGGAGAGGATTTCCATGCCTAGTCTCCATCTTATTCATTTTAATGCCTTTCCCTTTAAACGTCTTTTAAAATTCATTTGAATTTGAAGTCCTTAAATTAACTCCTTAGAAACATTTCCATCTTTTCTCCAACTATTTAATCTTTTAATTCAAGTTGTCAGCTGTAAAAATTGTACTAAAGATCTTTATTTTGACCTCATTTTTTGTTACATGATAAATATGCAGTAACAATTAAAAAGTGTTATTTTAGCTCTAATTAAATTGTGAGAATCTCCAGAAGAGATAGGAGGAAACATGTTTGTAATAATTTCACTCATCTGGACTTTTGAAAAGCCTCTAACAAGTCCTGCAGAAGAGGAACTTGTTCCTAACAAGCCTAAAACCAAAAGCTCTTTGAAGAAACTAATCATTTGGGAGTTAAGAGATGAAGTAAGAATTTGAAACATGCTGCTAGAATATAAAGCACATTAAGACGTGCTCAGTATTCTGTATGCTAAAAGGCAAGAAAACATGCAGTCTGCTCCAAAGCACAAGGAGAAGCAACAACGCTGAAAATTCAATGCCATTTTGGAAGTAAGTGGTATGGTCCCATCAACCAGGATGCTGTGTTTGATGGCTGTGGAGTACACAGCAGAATCACAAAGGCCAGAAAGAAGGAGGGGGAATGGAAGCAATGGTGGGCTGTGAAGAAGCGTTTACAGAACAGATAGCAGAAAAGCAGTTAGTGCTGGACATTGCCAATAATGAATATTATCTGGAGGAGGAGATAAGCACTTCTTACCCTATCTCATAACATGAGATACTTAATGAAAATGAAAACAATACATTTAAAACAGATTACAGCTTTTTTCTCTTACTGTTGTGTATGAATCCACAATAACAGTCTGCAAGATTTGTGGCATCTTCTCCTGAAACACTGATTGATAATGAGCTAAACACTTCACACATCACTCAGAACATCGGAGTGGAGCAGAAAGCACATTAACAAAAATAAAACAGCCTTTTGGGGATGGGAGCCATCCTCCCATCCCCCCTCATCTCTTCTCATAAAAAAAAAAATATAGTGGCCCTAACAGAACAAGGAGACTGGAGTCATTAGGAAGAAGATGGAGTAAAGGCCAATACAAGGGCAAATTGAACTTGTCATTCAAAATGATAATTTCACAGACTGATGACAGCTGCCATGCAACTAACCTTGAAACTTTCTCTCCTACAACTGATCTACAGATCATCAAAATGATTGGTCTTCACGCTGTATTTTCTTCATAAACTACAGTAAAACTGCAATTATGGAAATAAAGCCTTCCCATAAATACTGTGAAACTAAGAAAGTGCTTGATTACACACACACCCAAGATGAGGCAAGCCTGGAGCTCCACGCACTGAGAGCAAGCAGTGCTGCTTACCCCAGCCACGCCAACCACAGGATGCACTGCTGCTCCCAGGCAGCCTCCTCCTGGCTGCTCTGGGTAAGCTGAAACTTAAATTACTCCTGGAAAGGAAAGTAAAATTGCATGTATATATAATGTCAGAATGTGACACCAAAATACACACCAACAGTGCCGGTATCTGTAATACCAGCATTTGAAGTGCCTGTCATTAGATTCTCTATAAATACACAATTTTCCACTTTACCAGCATTACAATTACACCACACATCACAAGAAGCTAATGCACCATGTATTTTCTCCCCTGCTAGACTTTGTAATGTTAAGAATATCAATATTTTGCACTGCTTAACAGGGTATAGGTGAAAAATACTACTTGGGAGCTATTCAGACAGTATGGTAATGAAGCTCATTACAAAGAGTATAAATAGCTGGAATTTATTGCAGTGACCCATCTTAACTACACATAAAACTAATCTTAAACTCTTGTGTATAGAGAGAATGAAAACAGAAGGCTTTGTATGCGGGTGCGTGTGTGTTTATGCATATGTGCAAAACTGAAACAGTTTTCCAGGGTGTCTGCCTCTGTAAATGGAGTGCTAAAAATGAAATGAGAGGAAAGAATCACTTTGCAAAAAGGAAGCAAACCGACTGGGTGTGCACAGCGATGGATTTAGCCTGAGGAACACCATGGCCGTGGCCTCCCCTGCAGCGGGCGCAGCTGCTGACTGATCCCTGCGCCTCCTCCGCATGGCTGCAATCACATAAATAAGGAGAGGAAGAAATGATGGGCTGTGAGGCCCTTCTAGACAGCATCTCAAAGAGCTGCCATTTCAAATGGAACAGTGATCACACCAGGCTGGTGCACCACCTCCCTTCTACAAAGAGGTGAAACAAGGGTATTTTTGGGGCGGAGAAAAGAGGACAGGAAGGAACAGAGCTGCAAAGGTGCATTTTTTTCCCCAACTGCATCCTTTCAGTTTCTCGTTTCAGTTACTGATCAAGTAAGTCTTGGCTCCAATTTCCTCTCAAGCACTTTTGTGTCTCACCTCTGGTGCCTCACAGCAAAGCGTGCAGCACCAGAAGGAGCCCTGTGAACCTCCTCAGAGCACAGCAGCCTGCAGACCTGACATAGAGCCTCAGGGCCTGGGAGAAGGAAACAGTCATTAAAGTGTGTGTCCCGTTTGAGGCAGTCCTCACTCAAGTACCTCCCATGAAGCCCCGAAGGCTGTCTTCACCCCCCAAAACAAAATGTAGAGTATCTAGAAAGCTCTCAGCTGGCTATTCCAGCCCCTAGAAGAAGGCAGGGTTCTCCCCACCAGCCAAGTTCCCTGACACCGATGTGTCCTCACAGAGGTTGGGAGAGAGCAGGGGTGCAGGGACATGGCTGCTCTGCCATGTCAGGAGCTCCCTGTGACACTAGGCCAACCGTGGCCTTTGCAGCCCACCATGGCCCTGTCCTGAGAGCCTCTGGCGGGGTGAACACCTCCAGGCCCACTTGAGCCAAGGGAAGCAGGCTGTCCTCCGGAGCAGAAACAAGAGCCAGCAGCTGTTGTGTTACACCATAATGGAAAAAAGAGAACATGCGAGGGACAAACTTCAAAAATAGAGCCAATCAATATGTGGCAGGTTGTTATTCTTTTCCTCAATGGACCTGTCTGTTTACAGGTTAACAAAATAGTTTACCAGGACACTGTAAGTTTTCAATTTGTCATCTCCCTGCCCTTTTTTTGTTAAAGAAGTTAGAAGAAAATGCTTAATGATAGTTATAAGGAGAAGACAAGAAAAGAAAATCCCTCACTCCCGTCACAGCCAAATTATAGACTGGCTTGAGGAAAACATACAAGAGAAAACTAAATATAAAAAGCAAAGCATCTCTGAAGTGACCTTGTTTTTCCAATGTATAAAGCAGTATTTTGCCCATGTCACGTTTAAGCTAGTAAATCTACACGTGTAAAACTACACGTAAATCTACATTTTTAACTGAAATACTCCTGTGTTTTGCATTTTGACTTCATAATTCCTTAGAAAATACAGCTATTTTGACTGAGAAAAAGCTTTTTTAAAAAACACTGGTTTCTCTAATTGAAAATACATTGAAGGACAAGCATCTCTGTTCTATATGTGTTAGAGAAATTGGAGTCAATTCTCTCTGCCAACATAATAGATTTTTGCTTTTTTAGACTCTCCAAGAAAATTAGTCTTATGGTTAGGCACATTGCTGTAATTCTGAAGGATAATTCAAAGTAGTTTAAGAACAGTCAGTGAAGATGAACTAGCATCTTCCTTTATATTCATAAAATGGTACAAATTTTATGATGGAGAGGCTTTTGAATTACTCCCACAGCTTAAAAACCAGCCCACTCTAGCTCACTTACTGTTTTAGGTGGTTGATATGTTATTCAAGCCTTCAGTAAATTAAACACCATACTCCTAAGTTAAAATAATGTACCATCCAAATCTAATTAGTATTATGAGTAATTTTCAGAATTCAATTTAATGTTCAATATGCATGCGATCTGTTTGTGAACTTAAAGAAAAAATGCAAAAAAGAAAAACGTTTCTGTAGTTAAGTTCACATTCCCGTGCAGTACTGAACTATAACACAGCTTGGAGACTGCAATACTGCTTAAGTGTCAACTAAAAGTGCTTTAGAAACCACAATGTGTTAACAACTAATTAAAAATATTTTAACAAAAAGAGTGGATAATTTTGTCCCAAGATTTATCTAACTGCTCTCATTCTATAAGATGTTTCAGTGATTTACATAAACAAGACCGCCTAAACAGTTTGGTATAACATCTTCCCCCTCCTCTGGCTGGGGAGCGCTTGTGACTTCCCCTGCAGCTCAGCAGGACCAGAGCAGCTCCGTGCACGTTACCAGAGCTCTGCAGCCCAGCGGGTGCCGGAATACAGCCCAGGTGTGCTGGTGTTGGGTGGCTGCTGAAAGTGGAGCTCTCTGCGCTGTCATAACCAGATCCACCTGCAGAAAGCTACCAGGAGACTAGTTCAATCCCACCTCTTAGTAACAAGGAATAACAATTGAGCACAAGAGTTAAGAATATAACAGAATCTGCACTTCTTGAGGTCTTTCAGCAAAAACTGCTGCTCAAAACACAACGTAGTGCAAGGAGTCTCTTCATTGCCATGCATGGGCTATAGTTAGCTAAAGAAACCCCAGCACCATTGTGGATCATTCAACTCTGCAGCAGTTGAAAGGACAGACTGAAAACAAACCAACTCCCTCCAAAAACCAAAACTCTATTACAATCACTATGCAACTGCTGGAACACCTCATTTTGAATACTACATAAAACGAAAAACGGAAAACAGGAATAATGATCAGAGCTATGAAGCAGTATCACATGAGGAGAGATTAATCAGATGAATCTTAACTTCTGGAAAAGAGGTGACAGAATATACAGATTCAGGTCTATAAAATCACAAACGAGATGGCAAGTAATTGCACACCGTTATTCACACAACAAATCACAAGGTATCAAACCAAAGTGATCACGCAGAAGCTCTAAAAGAGACCTATTTTTACATGTACTACACAGGTAAACACTGGAACTCCTGTCGCAGGATGCTGCAGAATCATTAAAGAATTAGGCCACTTTGTGGGTGAGGTCTTGCTCAGAGATGCACACAGAGCCCCTGGAGTTCAGGGGGCAAGGAGCCCACTAATAACTGGGAACTTGCCCTGCGTACTGAAGCAGCCCTTCCCCTACGCACCCGTTACCAGCCATACATTAAACATTCCGCTTACTGTGTTACTGCTTTTAGCTAACACTGAACTTCTGGTGGTAGGAGCTGCAAAAACGACAGCTAGTATTAATAGCTCATTCTGTTAAATATCTATTAATATTTCCGGGAATTAAATAAAAGCCACCGAGAAATTGTATATGCAGCCAAGACCTCAGCTCAAGTCCCAGTCTCACTCTCTCCCTTTTCTCAACTTAAGAGAGCACAGTATTTCTATTAGCTAGTATAAAGCAACACATAAATTTGGGGATGTTGTTTTAAGTTGGCATTTCCTGATCAGCATGTCACAGATCACGAGGCTGTTTTTGTTTTTGTTTTTTTTTTTTAAAGCAAATAATATTTTGTGTTTTCACACTTGGAGGCATTTCCTTTTATTAAAGATGTAATAATTAACAGGCCTTTCAACTTTTACAGAATATCTCAAAAATTATGGGTTCATAAAATATACGCTATTAAACCTATAATACAGTAAAGGAAGTATTACTCCAGATAATAAACAAACTTGTACAATTCAACCATTATGAAATACAAGTTGCTTTTAATAATGTTAGTAGACAGCTAAGAAGCAATAATTATCAGTAGAATTCTTTTTAGAAACTATTCTTTCAATTTAGCTTATCTTGGAATTAAAGCACGCTACCAAAATTGCAACAAGTCATTTTGAAAACGAGAAATGCATTGGGGAAACAAAACCTTACCACAGTCTCAATAAGATAAACCTCATACTGACACTAAAGCATTTGTAGTTTTGGCACAAAACGATAGAAACTTTGATTTTTCTCTGCAGTATGAATTTATTTTCTATGCTAATATGTTTGACTGAAAGTGTTTTTCATTTTACATTATAACTGTCAGAAATAAATTCTGTTAAATACAGAAAAAAAAATTAAAGCATCATTTTTCTTAGAAAAATGTTGTGACAAGATTTACCCCAAACCAATCTACTTCCTTAGGAATTCTTCTGTTTTCTGTTACAAAACAGCTCAAATGTATTTCTATAATGATATACACATGATGAAATACAATTTACACATGAAATCTGCATATTTTCGTACACTCAGCAATTATGTTTCCTTTCTGCGGAGTAAAAAAAATGCAGCGTTATGGCACTAACAACTGGTTAACACGCAGCTAACACCCCTGTGTTTTCTATTGACCACGTCCACGCCATTTCACACTCCAAGGTTTTGCAAGTTTTCCTCAGCTAGTGATGAGATTTAGTCTTAACCAGATGATTTTGATTTACAACTCAAACAATGAATGTTGAGGTAGTTCTTCAAATGACTTCCCAGAGAACAACTTTGTAACATAAACTGCGGCAACAAACTTGTCTTGGTAAACTTTGCTTCCAATAAACTTGAGCACTTCAAGCCATGCAGTTTGAAGTGAACAAGACTGGAAGCCTTTTGTTTCAATTTTTTTTTTGTTAATGTACACAATATATAAACATTTCTCAGAGCTACAGTTGAAGCCTATAGGACTTTAAATCAGATCCAGAGTTGAAATTTTTTTTCTTTGTCAAATCAGAAGTGTAGCCAGCTTAGGATGTTACAATATTAAAAAACACTGTGAAAAGTAACACAGAACAAGTTGACACACTTTCAAATGTGACATTTAAAGGAACAAAATGGCTCTTCCAATTTTTAACTCTTGAAGAAAAAAATAAAAAGGTTTTCCTGAAAATTTTGGTCAAAGTTTCGTGTTTATGAAGATGAAAAAATATGTAACTGTCAAATGCAAGAAGTGCTCGTGCTGATCTTTGTAGTTCTTTTTAAAAAAGCCATCCCATGCAACATTCACTCTGTAATCTGCGATTCTTACATTCACTACGCTAGCTTCAGTATTAAAACCCAACATTTTTATACTATAAAGTTTCAGTTACAAATTCCTGAAATTAAGTGACAAAAACACCAATTTCACTGAGATCTTAACTGTTTTATTCACAAAATAAACAATTTCATCTTGCCAGAGGATGAATTTAACAGAAAGACTCAATGCAGTAGTTATAAAAAAAAGCAGTACTGAAAATCTGAAAAAGTCTGATAAAATTTACAAATGCAAACTACCACTTTGTACAAAGTCTTTTTTAAAGAAAGTTTAGTCATATTTACTTTTTAAAATACAGTTCTAATAGCTCCGAAATGCCCATTTATTTCAAATTTTTTAGGTATTATTTTCGTCTGTGTGGGGAATTCTCCCTTCGTCTGTCCTCATTTTTCCTTGACTCTCTGTACTGGTCAGAGTAGCGGCTGTACTTCTCTCGGAGTTTTTCTGAACCATTTCTGTACCGATCTTGTTCCTCCTCTCTTGGACTTGAATCATTATAGGGTCTCTCCCCAGACTTAGATCTTTCTCTTTTTCTGCTCCGATGTCCATTATCTTTGCTCCCGTGTCTGTAACTTTCATCATCGGAGCAAGAAGCTCTTCTCTCTGCTTTCTTCAGATTTGAATTGCTGTGTTTATTTTCTAGATCCTTACTTCTTTCATAGCTCCTATCCCTTCCACTATGGTAATTGTCTCTGCCATTGGGTTCATCTCTGTGGTGATACTTTGACACGTCATCCCTCCTATGCGCTTCTCTCAGATTCCGGTGATTTCTTTCTGACTTGCTCTCGGTATCACTTCTGTCCTCTTGCTGTCTCCTTTTCATTTTCTTTTCAATGGATTTCCTTTTCCTTCCTTGTTTTTTACTGGAACCTTTATCAGATTCTCTGTTTTTCTTTTGTGTTCTCTTTCTTTTAGCTTTGGGAGTATCTGAAATTATAACAAATTATGAAAATAAGGTTGTATTTTAATTAACTATATTTAATTTGTTAAAAAAACACACTGAAAGTTATCAAGAAATACTTTTATGGAAGAAACCCCAGCTTTTGCTGTTATGTATCAGGCATAACAACAAGTTGCAAAATTATGAGCTTTGCTTTTATTCCTCTCCTCAATCAAGGATTTCGTGCAATGGGACAAAATCCACTCAATTCTCTTAACTGAACAGGTCTTGAATATTTTTAAATGTCTGTCTGTATTACAGGCCTTGTGTTTTAAAATGAAGAGGAATTCTCTCTAGAAGTGTGAGCTGATTATCAAGCCCAGAACTACATTATTCCTCTAAGCTTCAGTATTTATCATCAACTCCACTGCTAGTAAAACATGAACCTCACATTAACAACAAGCAAGGTTGCGTCACATCACACCCAAAACCTTAAAAGCAAGGAAATATGAAATTAGGGAACAGTTGTCTGCATTTCATCCTATTTACAATGACTACACAGTCATCAAGAACATGATACAGCATTACTCCTCAGCTCCAACAAACACCAAAAAGAAACTTCTTCCTCAACTTACAAAACACACCAACAAACCTGCACTTGAGCACAAAACATTACTAAGCAGTCACATAAAGGGAGTAACTGGTATCAAAGGAGTAACAGTAACTTGCTTAACAGGTTACTTGCTTAACATAAAATGTTTAGGTCATGTAAGATACACCTTCATATTTGAAATGGTATGTACTAACAAAACGCCAACAATCAAGCTTCCCCCCTCCTTTGCTCCCCTGTAGCTGTGACATCTGCAGGGCTTTTATCCTTTACCTATCTGGAAGGGATTCCTGACTCCTGAGAGCCTCTATGCATCATCACCTTTTTATTGACTTGATACAGAAGGACCAGACGCAGGCTGTGAAGCCATACATCAAAACACTCTCAAAATTTCTTTTAGAAAGGTCACATTTCCCAGACCATCCATTATCTTAAAATTGTTTACTTCAGCAATTACTTTCTGGAAAAGCTTATCAGTCAACTAATTTAAAAATAGCAGATGGGGAAAAAACTCTAACACTATCCTAAGAAGAGAGGTAGGATGAAATGGCTTCAGAAACTTTGTGGTACTGCAGCAATGTAACAATGACTCAGATTTGTTTTTAGGAGGGAGAGTGCCAGCTTGCCAACAATGTAAGATCAGCTTCAAAACCCTAGTAAGAAAGGCCGCAGGCTACTGACACTAGGAACCACAGGACTTTATTTTACAGTAACACCTACAGAGCTTTAAGAAAGGTCTCCAGCGTAAACTGGGTCTACATACTTCTTTGAAGTGAAAAGTGAAATCATTACGAACGCAAAAGAACATTGTAAACACCGTAAAGTTAACAAGAAATTTAAATAAATTGAGAGGATGCTTTGGTAACAGCCCTAACGGTCCTTAAAAATATAGAAATATACTTTAGTTAATCCACAGTTACTGAGTGAAAGCAAAGGTAGTGTAGCTGCTTCAAACCAGTAAATACTTGCTTTTAATTTGTAGAAATTTTATTTTTCTCTTATACATTCCTTAAGCCAAGTTTTGTAACACCTCAGAAACAGTCTAGATACGAACTAACTTTCTGTACTTCTGAATACACAGTAGTACTTATCTTGATGGAAGAGATTTTACTCTGCCCATTTGTTCTTTATGAAGAGCCCTCTAGATTTCACTCAACAGATGTCACAAAGCCTTGTAAGTAAATAATAAACACTGAAGTTACAGCCAGTTAGAACAACCATTACTGTGGCCTATTGTATGAGCTACAGTATCACATCGTTTAACTGTTTCTAATTGCCTTTAGAAAATACTGCAGCCATAAATCGATTTAACAATACCTGAAATATCTGAGTTTTACAGCAGCTGGCTAATCTGGCTGAACTGAGGCTTACTGGCACTCTGGTAACAAGCCAGGATGGATCATTTTGGTTAGATTTTAGAACAGTAAGCTTCTTTTTTTTTTTTTCCCCTCAACAACATTTTCCCTAAAATTTTACATTCACCAGAATGCAGAAAAAGACCCCAGAAAGTAAGTAAAACAAGCTGCTTTCTTTCACTATGAATTTCATCCTCTGGTGGCTCTGTTTTGGTTGGAATGACATTAAATACCACAGCACACACTTCTGAAAACACCCTTTCAACTCTTCCAAGTTAAAGAAGTCTTCCTCTGTTTGCAGCTTTTAAAAATCAAGTTATAACCAGTAAAAGACGTTCATTTTGTGGCAAGCCTGAACTGGGTTACAATTAAAGAATATAGTCATCTCAAATCAGTGTTCCACACACTGTATTTAGGTGCATGAGAATCAGAAAAAGCAAAACCAGGCTGCTAAGACAAAATGAAAATTTTAATTAATGTGTTCCTGAAACGAGGAAGGACAAATAGTGAAAGAGAAGGTCCTAAGATTACAAAAATGAAGTGCTCATACCATCAGACTGCAGACTCGGTTTGTGACTAAGGACTTACCTCTCTGCTTCCTATCAAGCAGCTCAGCAGAGCTGCAGCTGTCTATAAGGAGCCATCTGGCTCTTTGCTGAACTAATGCCTTCCCTGACCCTGTTTGACTGTGCACTCCTCTAGTGCTTTGTCGTCATTAAAGTGATAGCTTCACGACGACATGCAAATCAGATTTCGTATAGGAACATTGCAACAGAGGACAGAAATGCATTTCCAAAACATGAGCAGTTCGCACTGCTTTTATTTTATTAATCTACATTTTCATTTCTGAGGCACATAATAAATCAAATTAATTTTGAATCAGCAAGCTTCTGAACTACAGGAAGTCATGCTGTGTTATCATCTGCTCATGTTACATAGGAGAGACTGTACATGCTAATTCATACTAGCATGTACTTTACAAATTAAGCAACATTTATGACACTTCATGTCAAACTGATGGCTCTACATTAAAAAGATGGTTAAATACTGATTATAACACAAAACTACAAAATTGTAAGTTCTCAGCAAAAGCTGATTCATCCTGGAAGATCTCCCTCAAGACAAGAACCCTCACTATATCAACACACAAATTCTTCCAGAGGAAGAGGAATTAGAAATGGAGAATAAGAAGGAGAATAAAATTAAACAGATTGACAGAACTGAGCAGTGCTGTGTCTGCTCCACGAAGGGGTACATGGTTACAAAGGAGAACACAAGAAGCATCAAGCTCACTCAACCAAGCAGTGGAAAAAAAGTCACAGACACTAGACCCTACAGTTCCCCACTACGCATCCCACAGAGCTTATTAACAAGGAGTGACTGTAGGCCCTCCATTCTCCACTAAACTTGAAAAGACTGTGCGACACGTATCAATTGTCTAAGAAAGTCTTCTATAAAGCAAAGCTCCTCAAATATTCCAATATCTAAAAAACAGAACTAAGTTTTTCTATTTTCTCAATTAAGTTTATATGAGTAAAAGGTAGTATTTTAATAACATGTAAATTAAAGAATTACTTCTAAGCCACAGTAACACTGTCTATAGCTGTTTTACCTCAAAACAAGTATATGTAGAAACAGCAGTAAATAGAAGTAAATGACAGGGAAATAAATAATTACAGTTAGGGCTTAAATACCTGAGTCACTGCTGTTGCTACTGCTAGATGAGGAGTCACTGCTGCTGGATGACTCCGAGCTACTGCTACTGGTGTCAGAATCAGAATCTGAAGACGAATCTGTTTCTGAAGATGAAGAGGAATCTGATGACTCAACATCTTGTTTTTGAGTCATTATCATCTTTGGTGCATTTTTCAGATGCTCTCGTAATTCATCCCTAATTAACAAAAAAAATAAATAAATTGAAGGTTGTTTTTTTTCCCTTGAACCTCAAGGGAAGAGGTGGGGAAGGAAAGCAAGCATGAAATCAGAAAACCAAAAACGCTGCTCACGTTAGTCCTCCAAGGCCAATAGAAGTGAAGAAATTGATGGCAAAGCGAGTGTTTCTTGGGTTATCCCGAGGCAGTAATCCCTCAAAGAAAGGCTGCAATGTTCTGTTGAAAACAAACACCTAAATTAAGTACTACGCCAGTTTAGCACTAATTTGCATTGACATTAAAACACTGAAAAAGCAACGTATGAATCTTCATAGCACAAGTTCTCTTCATGCATTTTTCAATACTTTCCTTGTTTATATTTGTGATGTATATTAGCAAAATGCTTCTATGAGTCTAACAAAATATGTTGTTACAATCTCACAGTATGAAGAGCCTGATTTTGTGAAGCTCTGAGGAGACGTGCAAAAACATGGCAGTTTGTGATAGCAAAGGATGTTACTTGATGACCATGAAGGTCAAAGATCTAGATAACAATAATGAAATTCTATCAAAAGTTCAAGTTTACACGAGCTGTAGCATCTACTAAATTTGTAGAACGGACAGAAGGAACTCTAACGTATGGGAAGTAGCTCTGGTAACTGAGATTAACTGTGCCAGAATGTAATGTGATTTAAAAAAATACATACTTAAAAAATATGGTTAAAATAGTGTTACTGACACTGTACTTATGGGCAAGCAACTAACCCTACAAAAACTAGAATCAGGTGCTTTTTTCCTAATTTTTGCCAGAAAAAGAAGCCACAGCAACTTTTATTACACGGTCATATAGGTGAAAATACATATAAATAAACAGACTCACACTTCACAAATTCTCACACAAGTTGAACAGCTACTGGAAAAAAATACACCTTGCAAATATTCATGTATATACTTGAAACCAAGTCAATGGTAGCATTCAATTTAACAGGACTCTTGAAATGAGTAAAGTTAAATGAGGGCTGCATTGAAAGTAATGCCTCCTATTTTATTATGTTGGCCCACAACATCAGAGGCAGATGTTGGTGGCATGGCAGTAGGGGTTGAACCTTCCTACCAATGTTCTGTTACATTTTGTTGCCGTGTGACAGATGGTAGCAGAGGGGCAGTCTGACCAAATGGTGTCAGACTCGCAAGTGTGTATGAAGCAAAGATGTACCACTGAATTCCTCCCTGAGGAAAAAAATGGCACCCATTGACATTCATTGACGCTTGCTGAACGTTTATAGAGACAAAGCAGTGGAAGTTAGTACAGCAAGGTGGTGGGTGCTACGTTTCAGCAGTGGCAACAGCAACATGAAAGCCAAGCCACGTCTCAATGGCCATGCAGATCTGTACTATTGTGGCATGCAGACTCTAGTTCATGGGTGGTGAAAATGCGTAACTAATGATGGTGACTATGCTGAAAGAGAGTGTTCTGTAGCTGAGAATTTGCTCTATCAAACAGTGTTATCGTGCTCTTCGTATCAGTTGTAGTTTCCATGAAAATAAATAGGAGGCACTACTTTTGGAGCAACCCACAGAGCATGAACTTATTCTTGAATACTGCATTTCTAGAACTGTGGACTTCGTTGACTTTGAAAACAGAGTTTTTATCTGTACTTTTCCTGGTTGAATGAATTCAATTTGCCATTTTGAAAATAAAGCTTCAACTTACATATCTTTTAATCTTGCATTTAGATTTGGAAGTCCCATATATTCACTAAGTTCCTGAAAGAATATTTTGACAAAAATCCTACTGGAGGATGTGGTAGTTTCTTCACTCAGTATTATACATTCCAGGACCTGAAAATGTTTAGGGAAAAAAATTAAAAACATTTAAGTTTAGACATAGTTTCATTTATCTTAAAAAACCCTTTGACCTCCTGAAATAACTAGTAAAGACTATTTATTTATTTTTATTGACAAACACAGACTGTAATTCCTGGTCAAGACTTTCTCTTCCTTGAAAATTCTGTCCTACTACCTGCAAGAAGTTTCTGATAATTTTTATGCTAGCAATTGATTAAGGACTTATTTGGTCCAAGACAACTCAGTGAAAGAATATCCGGTGTGCATCTAAGTCTGGGAAGTTAAAGATTTGAAACTGATGTTCTAAAGAGGTGAAATATTTGGACTGATCTGTGCGTGCCTGAAGAATGATAATTAGATCAGGCTATGTGACAAGAATAAAAGCGTATGAAAACAAGTTGCACTGTAATTATTTCTCCATTTTTAATGATACATGCCTACAGATCAGAATGCAAGACTCTTTCAGCACTTAAATCACAAAATGGCAGTATTTTTAAAATTTCTTAAATACAGCTTTTAATCTTACATATAAAGTTAATTCAAAAAGCTTTCTTTAGAAGCCATTCACACTGCTGATTAGCTAAGAATACATTTTAATCAACCGATTCCAACTGAGCTCTGTAAAACAACAGCTCAAATCCACTGATTAGGAACTGTGGGACACAGAGACAGGTTAGGATGTTCAATGGTGTTTCTGAGAATAAACAGAAAATAATCCTGTTTGCTAAAAATACCAGTAGTTCCAAAATGTAGGATGAATAACAAAACTGAGTTGTTACTTATTTCTAAATTACTAGAGATTAATAATTAAATAAAAATGCTATGACAATAGCCCGTTGTACTTACACTCCAGGGAATTGAATCGGTGTACAGTAGATGAGCAAACATCTTGGCAACATTCCTCAATTTGTTTGTTTCCAAACGATGAATGGTATCATACTGTTCCTTGAAAATAGCTTCAAAGGATTCCATATATTCTTTTTTTAACATGCAGAAACGCTGAAACAATATTTTACAATTTAAGCAACCAGATTAAACAAAACATTAAACATGCAAATAGCCTACATGTAAATGACTTGTGCAATGTAAATGTAATGCTGCTAATATTTACTGCAAGATTTTCTTTTCGACTAATACTTAGAGAAGAAAATGCCTTCAGATGGATACATTTATTGCTTTCAGCAGTTTGTCAGAGCAAGAAGCTAATCTGAATTGCAAAGAAGAAATTATTAATTTTGACCTACAGCAAATGATCCAGCAATTTATTTTACTTTCGTACATCCAGTATTCCCACTGGATGTAAACCCTCAAATATAAAATTTTCATGACATCATTGAATGGGTATTTAAAATTGTAGAGGCAGAAGGGGACACAGCTAGAAGCAAGACATTTTGGACATAAACATTCCAAGGAACACAGAAATTAACAGCTATATTCAACAGCTTTTCAATATGCAGATTCATATGGTGAGTGCTTCATAGCAGAACGTCAGCAGAAATATTTTCTCAAACACTGGATAAAAAATAAAAAAATAAAAAAACACTTCCTTTCAGCAAATCTGCTTACTCTCTTAAAACAACTAATTGACTTAACAAGGCAGCTCTATCAATGTAAGAGATAGGGAAAGGTTAACTAAGAAGTAACTGTGACTAAATTAGTAGTTACTTAGACAAAAAAAAAAAACAAGGAGCTAGCTGTTTACTGAAAGAACAACAAAAAACAGGACAGCAATTACTGTTTTGTCCTCTAACTACAACCTACTGGGCAGCTGAAAAAGAGGAGTCTCCAAAGTCAACCTTTAACACTGTGGAAAGGATTTTTTGAGTAACTCATAACACTTTTAAATGCTTTTAGTATCATGTCTTGGCCTATGATTTATTTTCCTACAATAATTGAAAAAAAGGGAGGCCAAAGAACAAGAACGTGAGGAGGAGAGTTCTCATTCTGCATTCACTATGCTTATTACAATCCAAATGTTAATTCAATCAGTTAACAAAGCAATTTTCAGTACAATAAAGACTATTTTTTTTACTTATCTATTAAAACTTGTTTGACACTGTAAATAGAGTAAACCAAATAAATTATCTACCATTAAGTGTAAAACATGAAATTAGAACTCACCCCTGCCAGTAATCCAAAGAATTTCTCATATGTTCTTTGCTGAGCACAGCAATCCAGTATCATATTGCAGAGTTCTTTCTGATTTAAGATAAAAAAAATTTTCTCTAGGTAAATGCACTGTAGCAGTAAAAAGATCGTTACTAAGTATCAAAATATTGAAGAAATCCTTACATGGATGCCTGCTTTGAAACAAGACTACATAACTTCATTGGTAATGTCAGTAGTTATCCGAATTTCTTGTGTTTTTGAAGTTATCTCAGGGTCTATACAGGATCTTTAGGCATTCATATTTTCCCTCATGCATAAGCTAAGATTTTTGAATTTACTGTACAATCTAATAACAACAGTCAAAACTAATTTACCGACTGACTTTACCACAGTGGATAAAACAGCACCAGCCTCCGCATTTACAGAAAATGAAGACAAGGAAATTCATATTAAAGTGTATCACAGGAAACTCCAGAAGTAGTACCTGAGGATGCTTAGCACGTCTGTTATCTTTATTTCCACACTCTAGGCTTTGACACTACAAAGATATATGTATATACTTACCTTTTGAGTAGGAACTGAGAGAGCTCAAGAATGAAACTTTTATGTAAATCTTTACACAAATCCTAAAATAGTTGTTTCAATTTCAAACCACAATGTTTCTCAATGTAATGGGTATAATTATTTTATTTTATTTTACTTTTTTTAAGTCACAGTGACCATCTAGTAGTTCAAGCACAAGTCAGATTTTTAAATCCTACCACCACCACCACAAAGCAGTATTTTTCAGTAGGAGTGGGAGAAGCATACACATAAATGAAAAAAAAAGCATAAATGCAGCAGGAGCTCTTTTACCATTCTGAAATTTTATTTATTTTTAAATAAGCTTTGGGTTATATCAGAAACAATAAAAGTGATTCAGAAAGACTAAATTTAGGCTGATCTACCGACACTTCTTTTATAACCAAGGAAGTGAGATGAAATTTTCTACGGAAGCTGCTTTAGGCTCGTGTTTGGAATCACCCTCTAGAAGAGCACTTCCCCTTCTTGGCTAGGAAGGAACACAGGAAGCAGAGGCAGACAAGCCTCCCAAAGCTCTTACACACATCCCGTTAACAATGGTGAGCCTCCCGTGGTCCATGTCCCTGCTGTCTGAACGTACATGGCCCCAAGCGTGAGCTATGGCAGTCCCACAGAAGGATTCTATCCTTCAACTGTTGCCAACCACCCAGAACCAGCTGCCCTCTATCCCACAGAATGTTACCTTTTTGGAAGAAAAGATGTCCGACTTTCCTTTCTGCTCATTCCCCAATATCATCACCCCAAGATAATTATTGTATTGCCCTCTGGAAGCTACACCCATATATATATAAGCCTTATAAAACCATGTAAACTGAGCAGATTGTGATACAACTTTGTGCTGTTTTAGGGCACAGCAATTAGGACAACTGAAGCAAATATTTTTATATAAATTAGGAGCCACAAAATACATAGCACAAACAGGACCACAGTTTTCCCCCATTAATCTTATTTTATACTTTTTCATGTGACCTACTTCATACCGTAAATCAATTTATGACATTCCCAAATAGGTTTTAGGGTATCAGTCACACATCTTACATGATTATGTAAAATAAAGTTCTTTAAACTAACACTTGCATAAAAAAATTGGATAATCAAGGAAAAAATAAAATGAACTTTTATCCGAGCTGTCAGAATTTCAAACATCTTACTCTTTATATCTCTGATCAGTTTAGTGTAACATCTACCAGACTTAATAATTTTCTCCCACGTGTACATTCTTCCAAGCACACATCGTGAAAAGAAACACTTTGCCCATCACACACACTGTGCTCAGAACAAACAGAAAGCCAACAACGCTTAACGAGAAGGAACAATCCCTTCCAAACACTGAGGCAGTAATGTATCAAACAGAAACTTACATTCGCGTTTCAAGGCATTCCTTTCAACACCGTCACATGGTGTTAGCTTGATATATTAAAATGCACATTAACTTTTCATAGTATCCTGTTTTACAGTAACGCTGCAGTTAATCAGTTTTTAAACAATAAAAAGGCGTAAGGTGCTGATGCCATTGCTAATAAAGTCAGCAAGACTTGAAAAACAAATTACTTCTTCTCCTCATCTTAAATGCAATTACAATATTGGTATCCCCTGTGGTTTACAGTAATTAAATATTTTAACGTTTTAATTAAATATTACAATGATTTCTAGGAGGGTATCTTGAATAACCACATGCATGAAAATAGATTTGCCCACAAACATTCTTGCTAGTGTTATCAAAACAACTCAAGGTTAGGTCTACAGTAACTGTCTTTCAGATTAAAAATTAACAAACTTTGAAATGATTTAATTATATTTTGAGAGATGTGATAAGTTCACATAGCAATTCTAGCTTCAATTATAGCTTTAAAAGGTTAGTTAACTCATTTCTTTGCTTCCAATGCTAACACTTCTGAAGATGTTTATGGCAAGGAGAGCCTGTGGGTTTTACTCCAGCATTTGCTTTGAAGAATGCAATGAATGCTTCCCAGTTTTAAAGACAATTTATATACTGTGCTGTTCAAAGACTTGCATGCAACACCCAACAAGCAACTATCCAGCTTAGCTCAAAACGTAAGTATAGCTATGTTGTCATAAAGTAAATAAATACTCCAAAAATACCTGGTGTCCCACACAGATTAAGTTAATAATCTCCTTTTGTAAAGATCTTTAACTCAATACTCTATTATGGAAAAATGGCATTTCCCGAAACTGCTGAGACAGAAGATAAGGAGAAAGACACCTCTGAACACATTGCATTTCTCTAAGTTCTCCATAAACATTTCCTATCCAAACAGGATAATGGGTTGGATGGAGTTTGATGCAACTTTTCTAGCAGGGAAAGTATCTTTTTTTTT
>WBMW01001305.1:984987-1050603 GCA_013396635.1 Penelope pileata | reverse complement strand
TTTTTTTTTTTTAAACCAGCACTACTATTTTACAGAACAAGCATACCTCACCCACTCTGCATTCAACCAGCTTCACACGTAAGGGCTACATTAACTTTAGAAAGAAAAGTTCAAGTAACTTGCTTTTCTCGCTCCTTTCTGATCATGCATTTCTTCTTACATTTACTACATTTTTTTTCCCACTTATTCTCTCTCACTTTTTGCTATTTCTTTCCTTAAGATTAGTATTCAGCCGATAGTCCCAATTTCAGAGCTGAGCCACAAGCTTCCTCCAAGAGGAGGCCTTGCTGTCCCTGCCAGCTGGAAGCAATGCCACTTCCACCATTTCTCCCTTGCCAGCCACGCAGTTCTGCTCCCCCATTGCATATACAAGTCACACACAACCTGAAGCAACCATGAGACACCCCCAACCCACAGACTGCTGGGGCTTCTTAAAACATAAACGTACCCATGTCGGTGTATGTGTTTCTATGATCATGCAGTGAACCAATTTGCTAGAAACAAACCTAGTAAAGGATAGAGGTGACATTTTAAATAACTGTGAAACTAGGATTACGTGAAATCAGTGCCTTGTATTTTATGCATATTTGCAGTGCTTTCACAGGTACTGTCCCTCATTCTTTCCTATTTTATTTCAGCTGAAGTTTATTTTACTTCTGCTTACTATCTTCAAGCTTTCCCTACCATTGCACATTCTAGCGTATGTAACTCACACTTGTCTATTTTCCAGCATCTCTCTCTTCCTTCTCTCAGTGCTCGGAATTACCACACAGAGCCAAGGCTGGCCAAGCGATGGGAGGTGCTTTGGTAGCAGGTGGCCTGGCAAGCTGCACGTAGTGCTTGTAGCAGCTACCACGCTGCCTCCAGGTCTGTCCTGTATTAGGCCAGCTGACAATCTTTCTTTAACTTTTACTGCCCCTTTATCTACCACTTTTTTCCACCTCAGTTGTTTTATGTTTAGAGCATTGTATGATTACAGCTAAATATGGTTACCAGAAGTCAATTAGGCCTACAAGATTTTAGGCAGGAATCACTAACCTGGATGTAAGGATACGTACGCATTGAACCGTATCGCCCTAAATATGTTTCCTGCTACAAACCTGCAGCACACATGAAAGACTCTAGTAAAATAACACATTGAACCCACAAAGCATCTGCTTTCTTTCAACCTGGAGGCTACACATGGAAAACCTAATTTTAAGCAATGCCACTGAGCTAATCCAAGCAATTCCATCTTCTTAGGCTAAATGCATACATACATGTTTGTAAGATCGAAGTCTAGTCAGCATTCCAGCTAATGCATAGCATTGGTAACACACAAAAATATCGATTCCTTTTGTCTTCTGTACCTTCATTTTGTAGATGTCAATGTATACCAAACTAAACACGGCAAGTGCAATGAGCTTCTTGGCTACATAATGAGATTGGCTATTTTTACACCATTAGCACTTTCTATAACTGCACGTCTTTGACATTAATAAAAACTATTTCATGCTTATTGGAAACATTTTACAAAAAATATAATCTACCACATTTATAAAGTGCATGAAGCCTATTTCCAAAAAAATCAAATTAAGCCTACGCACTAAAGATAGTTGAAAATCATTTTTTTCTTGTTTTCTCATTGAAAAGATCAACAAGAGCTGAAAAAAAACAAATCAAAGCAGAAACAACTTATCGAGAGAGTTACTGACCCAAAAATAATGTCATCTTCCAATAGATTTAATGTATTTTAAGAAGCACATTTTAAAACCAAGTTAGGTTCCTGGGACTTCATCCTATGTACACATGGCTTAAATGTTCTCTCTTAATCTGTTACTAATTATTCCCAAGTGATACTTGGGATAATCCAGCCACATGTTTAGTTGATTTCTCCTGCAGAAGTTCAGTTCCTGGGTGATCCTGAAGCCTAAAAGAATAATCCCTATTCAGGTCATTAAAGAAACCTCAAGTCAGACAAAGCAACTAGTTCATTCACTCCTGCTGAACTGTTTTAGAAACTGTTTTCCATTTCTAAATATGTAATCTACAAGCTAACTGGAGGGAAAGAAAGAAGAGAAACCGGTTCCGCTTAAGGAGCTTTTCCAAATTTTAATTCAAGATCCATATTCTGCATCTATCTGTGCATTTCTGACGGATCTTTGGGATTATATTCATGTCAATGGCAGCGTGTGGCGCACAAAGCAATGTCTTGGAACAAGACCTCATCTATTAAAATTTTATATTCTAACTACAATACAGTGTTTAGAAACAGTTTTTATTGCTGTTACAGTCTTCTAAGGCTCTTGTATGTGTAAAACCTGGATCAAAACCAGTATATAATTCATAAGAACTTTCACTAGTGCAAAATGGCCAGATGGTAACCTAGTATAAACAAGCATGCAGGTCAACTCTTTCACCTGAGAAATGTCACAAACTAAAATTTCTAACGGAAGTGTGAACCTATCTCAAACACGAGACTACTGATAATAATGATGATCTCCTTCTCTCTTTAATATCTTTTCAAGTCTCCTAGAAAAACAGACCTCAGATTGCTTTTCAGCTTACAATCTACACACTTGTGGCATCAAATGTTCCAGACATAATTCACAAGGCATACAAGCTAACCTATGTATCCTATGTACTAAACAAACATCCTGTACATCAATGGACTTTTAGAATTATTCCTAGGATCCTACAGATTCCAAAGAGTCAACCAAACAGTTAAAAAAAACCCCTATGCCCTAGGTGTTAGTTGTTGTCTCTCAGATGAAGAAGATGCAAGCAAGCCTAGTCCTTTTCAACACAAAGGATAAAAGGCTGAGGGTCACAAGTTCCTTCAGGAGTTTTGCATTGTATTATAACCATTCAGTTACTGGTGTTTTTAAAGACTTGTCCTTCAGATTTCAAAACAAGTTACTTTTATTTTTTTAAAATACATAAATAAAAACATTTTTTTAATTTTACTCTTCTTCATGCTACTAAAATATCTGCAAATGAAGAGAACCCCTAAAGCCTTGAGCTGGGCTGACACCCAGATGAACAGTTCAAGAATAAGCTTTTGAAGAAACTTGCAGATCTAAGGCAATGTATTTAAAAAGAAGTCCAGTGAATTTTCATGAGAAGCCTGAACTAAATCAAAGGCCCACACGCACACAAGAAGTTCTGCTACAAAAGACAGGGGATGGAAAGACTGGAGGATGATCACGCTTTGCAGACAGTAGCAAGTCATTAATCGTGGTGCAGTTGCTAAACCTATGTGTTGTGGTGCCCCGTGTTTGAGAAAGGAAACTCATGAACCTATGAAACCATCAACTTGATCTGAACGTAGTTATCAGGTTTAGACCATCCCTCTCTATATGAGCTTCCTGGACCGCTTTCATTAAATGGTAAGTCAAAATAAGTACTCCTCTTATCTTCGAAACTAAATGCAGAAATAGCACAAGAGAGACATTGTCAACCCCCCCACACCCAAAAGTAGGACTGTTTTAAGGAAGTGTGACTCCATCCTGTAAAACTGAAAACGTGTCAAATGCATGCATAAATCTTTCAAGAAGGCTGTGCCTAGAAAAAATTTTCTCCTTTCAAGTAAAAAACAAAATCCTGTGACCCATTATTTTGGTTTCATATAGTCATATTGAAGGTCAGATATTTTTTAGAGAAGAATTTAGAGAGAAATTTATCAAAGTTCCAAGCATTGCTGTATACAAATTCAATTTACAACACAACCAATGGAAAGAACAAACAAAAGCCAAACTCTTCTACCCAAATTCTTAAAGAACAAGAACAATATATGCATTTTTTTCCCCTTGGAGATAGACTGAGGAACAAAGTAAGAACCCTTTATGCTCTCAGTCTGAAGGATGCTTAAATCCTTTCGAAATAAGTAAGAAAGAAAATCTGCATTCCTGACACACGTTTTGCTAAAGAACGATCAATTCTCTAGGTAAGTACCTGCCACTCCTGTCTAGACCTGAACTACTGTGAAGATTCTCAAATCCTTTTCTTTCAACTAAAAGCATCAGAAACTGAAACATATTCCTCCAAGAGTAGAGGTAACAAAAGTCTCTTAAGGGAAAGCAAAGTGAAAAGCCTATTTCTGACATTTTAGTCAGACAGGTTTTGTTTTTGTAATAGTTCAGGAGTCAGAAGAACTGGTAATACCGCATTCCTCTACTACAATTTGAATTTATTTAAATGTTCTTCTTTGGCAACGCATTGGATTCATGCAGTTTTAGCACAGATAAAAACAGCACTTTAAGAACAGAAGTAGCTCTCTCTGCCAAGACCAAACATATGCCCAAAGAAGAAACTGAAAGGCTTGTTTAGAACAGCTTGTCACAAGCTATGGAACAGACTACAACAAAGCACTTCAACTTTTGATCTGCAGGCTTCGGTTGCATCTAACAATAAACAAATAAATAAATAAATCCAAGAAAAGCGAGAGTCTTTGCTGTAAAGAATGATTTCAATTATTTGAATTTTTCATTAAAAAGGCAGAAAAATAACAAATGAGCATTCAACTCTGAATGCTTAAATACTACTGCCTAATGCTGAAGAACAAAACAAACGTAACAAAATCAGTCAAATCAATAACAACAACAAAAAACCAACAAAAGCCTTTGTTAAAGATCAAGAGAAAAAAATGGAAAGCTGGAGAAGAAAACTGTTTGTAAGCTTGCAAGAGAAGATTGCAGAAAGAAAAGGTATTTTTAGATAAAGAATAATAGAACACTGAGGCAGAGAAACTTTTCAACCAAAAAAAGACATGAAAATACAAAAGGAGGAGGTGTGGGTGAGTATTTTGAGAAAGGAGACTATATAGCTCGAGACTAAAAATTACCTGAATGAAAATCAGATGGGAAATGGAAGATGGGTATTTCTGTTTAATAACATCATTTACTTCTGAAAAGCAGCATTTTGTTTCATAATAAAATGAAAAAAAAAAGTCTCAATTTCAAGTCAGAGCACAACTTAATAAAGATTTCTGACATTCCTGTCAACACTGGGTAGTACACACGTTGTAATGCCAAAAAGCAGTACTAGGTTGTTCTGTTCCACAGATGATCCATCTGAACTTTAAACCTCTTTCTGCAAGTCAGAGCAGTGTGACAGACCCATTCCTGGTATTCAGCATACCAGCGTCTTTGCTGCACAGCAATTAACGTGATACAACCTGCATTTCAACCACTGACAAAAACTACTAAATGTACTTCTGGAGTCAGCACTACTACATCACATCTAAGATCTCTGTATGCAAAGATTTGAGACAACTGCCTGCAAGTCATTAAGACTGAATTAGTTCAAAACTGTCATGTGCATCTGTCTTTAGGTTCTGACTCTTTGCAATTTTTAGGTACTATTTGACAATTCACTACCCAAATTGGTGGAATACAGTCTTACTGACAGAATTAAAGAAAGCTGTTTTGTCATTAGATAAAGCCTTCTGAAAGGAAGAAATGAAGTTACTCTAAAATTAATGTAATTTGAAAATAAATCTGGCAATGAGAATTTTAAATTTCTCCATTTTTTAAAAATAGAAACCACATTAAATTACATTTGAGTCAACTCTACTACCTGTGCCTCACGACAACTGCCATTCATAGAAGACTGGCATAGAGAATGAGCTCTTACCTACAGGGTCTTAATGAAGGCAGAACTGAGGTCAGTATAAAGGTTTCATGGAAAAATGACCCAACAAACCGTGATATTAACACCTCTCCTATATGCAAACTAAGCTGCAATTTTCTTACAAGAACAAACAGCTTAGCAAACATTTCAGGGATTTCTCAAGAGTGGTTAAAGCTTAAGGTGTGAAAAAGCATAAAGTGTGAAAAAATTGTAGGTAAAACCCATCATCTTCCTGAAAAATGGGTTCATGAAGCTCGTTGTTCAACAGACAAATAAAAGCGGGTAGGGGCTTATGAATAAAAAATTAATCCAGTGATTTGCTTTGATACTGAAAGCAGATGAAAGCAGTAAGAATCATTTCAATAAAGGTTTCATTTAAGAAGATATAGAAAGAATAAAAGATGATTTTTGTAGTTTAGAAATTGACAGTCAACCCAGATAGAAATGTCTTGCCATGCATTTAGCTTTACATCCACGTGGACAGATCTGACATACATAAATCCTTTCATAATTGTAGTATCTAAAGCTGGTTGTCCTTTCTGCTCTCACATCGATCAGGAAATCACATATTTTTCTTTTTCCACTATAAAACACTCCTTAGGAGCTCTAAGTCTATAGAGTTAGTCAAAGCTCTCATATCTTTGATTAAGGTAAGATGAGAAGTAGTAGGGAATAGAAACAGCACAAAGAGGATGCCTCATCTGATGAAAAGACACAGATTCAAAGCAGGTGTATTCAACCTGGAATTGTACTGATTTCTGCAACTAGTATGAGGCACAGGTTGATACCAGTTGATTTTTTATCTTTTTAGATAGATGTGAATTTGCATACACACAAAATGCCAAAACAACTCTTCAGCATTTAAAAGCATCTAGTTTATACTAATTGCAGCAGAATCATAATTCTATGGAGCACATAATAGTCTTTTTTTTGAATAGGACGGTACGCTAACCAAAACAAATCATCTACATACCACAAATTTTCATGTTCAAATATAGAAATTTGTATTCATGTAGTTTTTTCAGTTTTTTTAATATTACAATCTGTGGTGATTAGTGAATTTTGAACATTTACAAAATCATAAAAACGATAGGGAAAAAAATATATTGGAATGAGATGTTAGGAAAACAAAGTAATATTGTCCAGAGACTTAACCAGACAGCTGGCAGGATATCATATTTTCTATCCCCCAATCGTTCGTTCTTTAAAAATAAATCAAAGCCAGTAGAAACATTTCAGAGATTACAGTCTTGCTGGTACAAAGCTACTGCACTCTAGTCAACATTGTATTTTGATTGATTCTGAGCAGTTCTGTATACAGTTAAAAACTGCTAGAAAAAATTGATTGATCCATCTTGCCACACGTCTCAAAACTAGGCCTGAAAGTTGCTTTGAGAGCTTTCCTACAAAATTAAGAACGAATAACAATTTTTGTTTTTGCAATGCAGCAGAAAACCACAGTGATATTCTTGTATTTTTAATTTCTGACTGATAGGGTAAATATGAAATTTCTCAAAGCTCAGTGTTCTCTATTTCTAAAAAGTACTTCACAGGATTTTGTAATACAAGAAGATTCACATCCAGTAAAATAGCATCCTATAAAGTATATGGAGAGTAGCACATTAAATTCATCTGTGGATCTCTGCTTATTTTCATTTGCATGTAAGGCATTCACAGAAAGTTACAGAAAATACCCGAACAGCAAATACTAAGTCAAATCTCAAGAAATACCAAGCTTTCCCAAACAAAGCGGTAAAAAAGTCCACTGTTCTATGCATCTACAATTCTGACTAATGCAGATATTTTTCTTTTAAATATACTTTTTCCTTGAAGATCTTGACCACAGAATAGATAGCAGCTGAGAGAGACAGCAATGGTATTAAACACCACCAGTTGAGAAGTGATTAGCAGAGCAATTACTTAACAAGCAGAGTTCCTCATGCTTTATTTGCATTTTAATATGTAGCTTGCGTGCTCTAGATTGCAAGATTTTTTTCCTCTACTTAGAATTCTTCAGGTTATGGCATCGCTGGAAGCCATAATCCTATGTACACTTAGTATTGCATTTAGGTTGTGTGGAATCATTTCACGCAGAGAAATAAAGAATCAGATAAGAAAGTATATAGAAGTCACTTGAACTCTTAATTTACCTCTATGTGAATTGCTTACTGGCTGAAGGACAATTTTCTTTACTTGAAAACACACCAACTGATCTGCGGTGTCTGTATCATCTGCAGACAATTTTTGTCTGATGATCTCTAAGATTGCAACAAAGCATCCATACCCAAGTTGTTTTAGATCAATACACAATATTAGTCAAAAAAGACTGTGGAAGCAGCAACATGATTCATTCTTTTAGTACTAGCCTATATTTCAAGTCCCACAGACAAAGTCCACAGCTGCCTGAAAATAGTATCTCCAATTCCATTCTCTTTCAGAGTCAGGGTTCTGAGAAATCTGCCAAGTTACTGTACTTTTGTTATAGGATAACCATTCCAACAGTCCAACCAACAAACCTTTTCAAACAGGCTTTAAACAAACATTTAAACTGGCAGACAGCAAGGAGCAATTGCGTAAGACAAACGTCTTAAGAAATACGTGTCAGCCTACATGCTCTAAAGGTTTAAAAACATTTTGAAGAACAACAGCTGTAAAGAGACAGTGTCATTCATCTGCTTGCTATACAAACTAGTTCCCAGAACCAGTAAGGATTCTATAAACTACCACAGAACTAATTCATAATCATGTTAATAACAACAACAAAAAATAAGTAAAGCTTACAGTTTGACTTTCAGGAAAATCCATCTTCAGCAATTTATGAGCACATTCTTCAAAGTCTAAGCTGCAATAAGATAAAAAAACATTTCTCCTTACATGTGCTAAAACACAATGCTAAAACACCTGAAAACAACTGACTTCTGATCACTCAAAAATTTTGATTACAGCAATCTTCACACAAAAGTCCTTGTGCACTACTTTGATAAATATTTTCAATAAGATTTGCCTTGGAATGATAACTTAGGTATCTGTTTGTCAAAACAATAGTCCACTTCATACAGCTACATCAGGCTCCATATTAAACATTTTTTTAAAATTGTACGCTAAAATAGGATATAAAAAATAAGAGAACTCAAGTTCAGTCATGCCAAAATAAATGCAATTATGTACAGATTACACCGTATTTACCTTGACTGAATAGCAAGATAAATTGTACGACGGAAGGAAACCAGGTTTATTTCTGTTTTGTCATGGACAGTAACTTTCTGGCCTATGAAAGAAAAACAGTATGGAAATAGCAAAACATTAAGGCATATATCTATAAGCTCTTAGAACATATCTATTTTTATTAGGTCTGTAACACTATGCAACACTTTTTATACAAATATTTAAGATTTGAGCAGTATTGTGTGTGTACATGTGTTTATATAAGGAGAAAAAAATTTAAACAAAGTGTTGGTCTTATCTGTGACTAACAGGTAAATATTTAGAGATACAGTAGAGATACAGAATGCTTCCTTTTAAATACTTCTTAGTATTAAACAATCAGATCTGGGAATAATTTCAGATTAAAGTCTCTCTTAACATTACAATGTTCTTAGTTTTGTAAAATGTGCAATATAAGTTAAGTTTTCCTCTTCTGTTTAAACCTACAAAGAAAACACAAAAAAAACAAAAGAATCCAAACAAAAAAAATCAAAGCAATCACCAGTAAGTTACCAGTCATACACTTACCATCTTCATCCTCCTCTTCATCTTCCTCTTCATCTTCATCACTGCTTCCAGCCTCTTGATCTCCTTCAGATTCACTGTCACCTTCATCAAGAATTTCTGAAAGAGCAGTATTCCAGATTAAAGCAGTGTAGGATGCAGTAACTTCATTACCAAAAAAACCTATTGATCTGATACCTAAGAGGGAAGGGGTGTCACAGGTAGAGAATGTAGATCACAACTGAATAAAAACACAGCTGTAGAAACAATACTGAAGAAAGTCACAGGAATATATTGGAAAGGTGTATGATGAACTGAAAGGCAATTATCTGTGACACAAATACCACCTGCAGTTACGTAATAAAATTGGTAATAACAGTTGGGTAATTAAATGCCATATAAATGTATACAAAGTACATAAGCACATGTACATTATATATACAATCAATATAGATATTTGTATATACATAAAATATAATACATCCATTATATATAAAACATGTATACGCACACCTACCTTTCTTGAGTGCTTTGTATTTCTCTTCATTTTCCATAAAGTTGGGATCCATCTTGAATACATCTTTAAAATAAAAAAAGAATCTTTAAAGCACAAAGTGAAGATATGACTGCATACCAGATCTTCAATTTTTGTATGAAATACAGTCACAGAAATATTTTCCATTTCTAACTTACTAAGAATATCCTCTGGATTGTATTCATCTTCTAAAGGCAACATATGAGTGAACTGATCTTCCTCTTCCACTAGGTCTAATCCTTCGGGAATGATTGGATGATCCTTGAAGCCATCCTTCCGTACAGCAAACATGACTTCTATCATGTACTGAACACGCATGTCTATTTTAGACTCATGAAGAATGTGTCGAAGACGGTCAAAGATTGCTTTGGAAAAAGAGAGATATGTTAATATGAAAAAGGACTTCATATAAACACACAAAAAGAAAAGACTAATGTTTTGGCTCATTATACATACCATTAATACCTCTAGGAGAAACTTCTGTTAATTTGAGCCCACTCTCCTTAAGAAATCCAATGGCTACTTCAATACTGTCATCAGTAGGCCTTTCAAGAAGCAAGGTGAGCATTTCCAAACATAAAACCTCATGAGCCTTTAGAAAGAAAATCAGTAAAGAACTATAATTCAAAATGTTCCACTATTATTACAGTGATTTATTTGTCTGAGAAGGCCAGCCTTTGATGATGTCACATCACTTGTTTAATCATATTCAAAAGGCAAAACACAAGACAAAGCTAATTAAGATGTAGTCTACATTTCAAATACAATTTAACTATCCGTATTTACACCATCTTCATAGTTAACATGACTATGTTGTTGAATTGTGGCTACAATCTAGAGAACAAGCAATTATAAACATTTTGTCATTATCAAAAAATTAGAATGCAATTACAAGGATCAAATAAAACAACATATTACTAAAACTAGTTGGATGTAAAACACTATTTTTGAAAGTGCATGGTGTCACTAATCAATTCAGGTATCTTTCAGGACCAAGCGTATAAGCAAATAGCATATATTGAATTAACTCATTCTTTAACAAAATAATGCATACTCCCAACGTCTTTCTAAATAACTGCAAGAAGCAATGTTTCAAACTGGGGTATCCTATACACTTGGGATAGAAATCCTGGCATTCTGAGCACAGAAGAAGGAAGCATAGGGATAGAAACAAATTTGATTCAAATGCAACTGCCCTAATTCAAATGCTCTAATTTTGCATACAAAGATGATTAAGTTTGTATGAGATTACAGCGTTGCAAGAAAACTCTGTTCAGTATCTGTAGGACTTAGCTTGCCTCATATCAGTAGCTATTAGAATACTAGTCCAAACATATCTATGAAGTTTTGGGAAGCTTGGAAGGATAAGTGCAGTGACAAGTGATGATAACTTCACAGCCACATTACCAGATAAAATGTCTTTTCTAAAAACGTCCTAACAATGTACAGCAAGCAGTAACAGGAAATACTAATTCCTATCTCCTGTAACATTTAGAAAAGGGGAAGTATATTAGAGCTACCACTGTCTTGAAACTAAATATAAACAAATAAAACAAATAGCCATATAAAGCATGGCTCAAGTAGAAACACAGTAACATACCACATTCTGATTCATCAAATGGGCCACAAACTTTGAAGATGTTAGACAGAGTTGCTGCAAAAGAAATAAAACATAAGGAAATTGTAACATCTTATACAGAAGAAAAACTTGTAACTGACACATTCTATATTAGAGATTTGTGCTCATCAGTCAAATGAAGTCATGAAAATAACTACTTTGGTATACGGGTAATTATTCTACAATTCGGACTGCATAGTTTCAAATAATAAAAAAAAAAAGAATATCACAATTCCAAACAAAAATCAGTTGTCAAGCTTTCACAATACTCAAATGCTACTTTATTTAATATACTCATGTTTCATCAAGTATAACGACGAGTCACAATCCACACATCTTGGCTGTGTTCCTTTGAAGTACCTAATTTGAATGTACTCAGTACATGATTAACACCCCAGAATTACAAGTTTCAGCATGTTGTTTCTTCATAGTTTTACGCACCTTATCATTTCTGCGATATCCTTTGCGAAAATTTAGTATCAATCTCTTGAGAATCAATTCACCAATATTAGGAAACTTTGAATTTATAATTGCCACAAGAGCAGCATAAACGTGGGTAAAAATCGGAGAAGCACCCTGAGCTTGCAAAATGGATCTAGACAGCAATCCCCTGCAAATATACACAAGTTTAAGAATAAGATTTTTCTTGTGATAAAACATGTTTTCACTCAGTATATATCAGAAAATAGGAGTGCATTGTTAGAATAGCTAGATACCAAATGGTCATTTTCAAACAGTTGTTCACTGCATGACAAATGGAGTTTTGCAAAATGAGTTGCCTAAATGTGTCCAAGTTCAGAAATTCTTAAACTGATCCCTTATCTTTCATCAAATATTACCCCTCCAGGTGAGAAGGCTCCTCTACATAGGAAAATACAGCCTAAGGTAAATTTTAAAATCAGACTAGTATCCATGCTCTATAAATTCAGAGATGCACAAATGAACAATATACGTATTAACAGAAAAATAAGAGTTGACTTAAAGTACTTTAACACTTACCTTCCTCGAACGATATTCTCCTGAAGGAGCTCATGAATGATGTTTTCTATATTAGAAACGTTCACTTTATTGACAAGACCATTGATTGACTTCTTCAAGGCTTCCCAACTCATCCTCTGATACGCCAAGCTATTACAAAGGTATCACAAATTATTAATGCATACATTTGAGGTGGCATTGTTATATATACAAAGATATGAAGGTAAGATGTATTAAATAAAATAACTAAGAAAATATTCGCTGCACAAATATGAAGACTAGTTCACAATTATACATTTAATGACTAGGAACCCACAAAACCAACACGATGTACCAAATCGTAGTTCTCCACAGATGTGGTGTAACCCAGTGTGTTCGGTTTTCTTGAGTATTACCAAAAAAAAAATCCCCATTTATGCCCTGTATCCCACTTTTCCATTAACAGCAGAAGTGGATACAGTCATAATCTGAGTTTTCTTTTGTTGTTGTTTGGCTGGTTTTGTTTGGCTAGTTAGCGTTTTGTTTTCCCTCAAGACAGGTAGAGAAGGAAGATGACTTGAGGGAAATAGCTCTCACTTTTTTTCTGATAAAAGGATACCTTAAAAAGAATGAAAGCAGCTCTCAAAAGGTATCCCATTTTCACCAACATTCCTTACAACTCTTTATTATTTTTCTTTCTGGGAAGAATTGTAATGTTACCTTCAACTCACCTATTTTTATCAGTAATTTGTTCTTGCATCATCCTGAGCTTGGCGGGTGGAATATACGCACCACCTGTGCGAGTAAGGATTGGATCCACTTCTTCTTTCTTTTTCTTTGAAGTGGCCTCTTCATGAGTATGTGAGCTCTGAACTGTCGCCCTCTCTGGACTTCTGTGATCAGGGGAAGAGAATCTTCTCTGCTTCCTTCGATCAGAATCTCTTTCCTCCCATTTGTCATAGTATCTGTCTCTTCCTCTTTCCATCCTTCTAGGACAACAAAGAAAAAAAAAAAAAAGCAATGTAAAGGTTTGTGAAGTTTTTCCCTTTCGTACTTTAAAGAGTACCTTCACACTGATCAAAAAACAGGTCTTGATGTTCACCTTCCTTCTGAAGATCTGTCATCATAGTAATCCCTTCTTGAATATTCCTGATCATCATAGTAATCCCGTCTCGAATATTCCTGATCGTATCTGCTGTCATCCGAATATCTTCTTTTTCTGGGAGAGGGAGATCTGTCACGCTCTACGTCCCTATTCACAACCCAAAGACACAAAATTATCAGTAAAAGGATTAGAAAAACTATGCTATAATATCTACTTGCAAATCTGTTATACATAGACACCAACAATTCCACTTCTGTGCTCTGATCTTAACACATGTATCACTCAAATACAAGATGCTCCCTTTGTAATAACATTGGCAGCCAGCAAAAAATGTAAAAATAATTAAGTAGAAGAACTGTAAAAGAAAGCATCTCCTACCATGTAAAATTAAATGCTAAATGGTAATAACATCAAATACCAAAGGCAAACGCTGCACTTGGCATTTCTTGAACACATGCGTTCATTTCATCTACTTTTGCTCGTGTTGCATGAAATAGAAAAGAAGCTATTAAAGATGACTCTTTGGTACAAGAAGTTTTATTCCAATTAAAATGTGAAATTCAAGTAGACTGCTAACAGCTCATCTCCTGCCTCAGTAGACTGCACTTCAAACGATATTTCTACATCTCCTTCTGGCCTCCATGATCTGTCTCTAAAGCATCTGTTGTGTTCCAAGAAAGAAGATGGCATTCAGTTTCAATTTTCGAGACTCTTGAGATTTTAACTGAACGATTTAAGGATTTTTAAATATTTAGGCTTAATAATAAACCTACTTAATTACTGCTTTATTGACACGGAAGTATTTTATTACACCTACAGTTATTTCTCACAGCTCAACTATAGTAGTATATAAATAGATACAAAACTTAATTTTTGTTGGGGCTTTTTTTGGGGGGAGAGGGGGACGTTTTTGGCTTATTTAAAAAAATTCTCTCTCTCTCTATGGGAAGTATATATACAGAATTACAGGGTATATAAATCAATCATTTCTACCTGTCCTCTGGAGACAAACTTCTGTGTCGTGAACTGTAATGTTCTTTCCTTTCATGACTGGAGCCATGCTTTAATAAAAGAAAAAGAAATTGAACCCCAATGTTATAAAATAATTAGTGTGAACATTATATATGATGTCAAGACACATATATACACAAAGTGTGGTCTTGGCCCCCTATTCCCTTTTAGGCAGCAACGGTCATCAAATGAAGCTAATAGCAGTCAGTCTCACAACAAGGAGGGCTGCTTCTGAACAGCACGTACTTGAGCAGCTGGACTCCCTGCTACAGGATACTCAAGATGCGAAGTTCTTACATGTGTTCAGGAGACTGAACACAGAAGAGAAAATCTAAGAGGAGGTTACCAAAGAAACTTTGTGGCTCAGAAAACTGCAAATAGGAGGAGACAGTATTTTCATGGTTACCCTTCTAAATACTTCACAAGGCATCCACTATGGATTACTACCAGAGACTAGGGCAGGTTGACTTTCAGTTTGTCTTTGTTCCTTTACTGTTTTCTTCTTCCATACATCCTTTTACACTTTGTTGCAACATACAAAATGCTATTAACAGACTTCTGCCACTCCTTGTTTGGCAAGAGTTCATAGGAGTAAAACAAAGTTACGGATGTCTGTCTCTGGGAGCTCTCCTGTCTCCTTGCAAAAGCAGCTATGTTTGCTGAAGAACTTGTTCCCCTCAGCTCTTGGTGACCAGGCTTCCTGCCACAGGTTACAGCTTCCTTCCCAGTTCATTTTCAAAGTGTCCAAACAAAGTGCCCCTGTCAACTGGCTTATTTTCACAGATGAGGGAGCACTATTATAATCACCCAATTGGGAAGAGAAGAGAATCACAGAATTGTAGGGGTTGGAAGGGACTTCTAGGGATCATCGAGTCCAACCCCCCTGCCAAAGCAGGCTCCCTACACCAGGTTGCACAGGTAGACATCCAGACAGCTCTTGAACATCCCCACAGAAGGACACTCCACAACCACCCTAGAGAAGATGCCAACCTATCCCTCAAGCATCCCTACTAAAAATCACTTCAGTCAGAAGGGCTGAAACAAAACTAGGAGCACAGAAACCTATGCAGGCTTGAACTCAAGAGTCCCAAGGAGAGACGTAATGAAGATTTCACTCAAGTTGACCAGAATTCTAATGACAACAAATGCAAAATTTTTAAACCATTATTTAAAAAAAATAATTTCAAACTCACACTTTTCTTCTTGCTTGCCTAAAAATTAGCCCTCCCATCCATTCAGAAACACACCACACAGCCTTTACACAGAGAAGCTTTAACTTCCACAGTAAGAAACATAGGTGCCCCAGTGACTGCTGCTTCTAGCCTCTTTTCTTCTTAACACCATTTTTAATGTTTCAACATCCCTCTTCCCCATCCAGACTCATTTATGCTGAGCCACCATTCAATCAGTCACTTCTGCTTTACTGTTATACATCAACACCATTCAGAACTTCCACGATGAGGACAGCAGGCACTAGCTATGGTAACTCACTGACTTCAGAACTAACATTTCTGTTGCAAGCGGCTGCTGTCACGAACGCTTGCTTTACAAACAAAGTGTTTTACTTAACAGAGCACCAATTAAAATGCAGTCATCAGCAGACACAGAATAATCAACGCCCCAATTTAGGCCAAAGGACACTTACGTTTATCTGCGTCACCCTGCTCTTCATCTTGACTTCCACTTTTTATATGAAATTCTGAACGTGCAGCAATGCGAAAATCCACAGTGGAGATCAGCGCATCAGGTACAATTCATCTACAACACACAGAAAGCAACCAAACATTTTCTACTGCATACAGATGAAGGAATATGCGCTTTCGTTGGCTTTTTAAAGCTGTGCTCACGTAATTCCTTAAGACAAAACAAACAGCCCCATCGTACCCATACACACACACACAGAGGAGCCACTCGCTGGGTTACGCAGCGCCCACCGAAGGACGCAAAACAGCGGCTGGAGCCGGCCAGCACCCCGCCGCACGCCGCCGCAGCAGCAGGCCGACAGCAGGCCGCGACACGGGCTGCCGGGCACGCGGCGCAGCCCCCGCCGCACGGCACCAGGCCCAGCCGGCCCCGAGTTCCCCGCAGTGCTGCGCCACACAGCCGCGGCCCGGGCTGGAGGCCGCGAGCACCCGACCCCCGGGCCCGGGCAGAGGCTGTCCCTCCGCCAGGGGCAGGGAAAGGGCAGGGGACTAAGGGACGGGTCCCGCCGCCCCGCCTGGGCCTCACGGAGCGGCCCCGGGCCCCCACCTACCGCCCGCCGCCGCGCACTGCTGCGAACGCCGTCAGTTCCGGCGGAACGCGACGCACAACGAACGCGACGCGCGGCTCCGCGGGGCGGCACGGGGTTCCGGGCACCGCTGCACCATGGGAAACGCAGTTCGGCGGCGGCGCTGCGCGGTGGCCATTTTGTGGGCAGGGTCGCGGCTGTGCTGGCTGCTGCGTCGGGAGCTTCTGAAGGCCGCTGTGCCGGCCTCGTCCGTGCTGCTCCCTTTCAGTCCGTTATTTTGGTTAAAAACGTTCATAGGGGGTGTTCAGGAAAAAACAATTAAAAACAAACAAAAAAAAGCACCACGATGGGAAATAAGCTGATACAGCAGCTCCTGAGTTCCTCCATAGTCGGTGCATTGCTCCTGTCAGTCCAGCTGTAGCTTTGGTAGCGCTGATGTGAAGAAGGCGCAGAAAAAAAACACATTACTAACAAATGTACCAAGTTCCTGGCTGAAATACATGTAAAAACAAAAACTAGCACATCCTTATCTCTAAATTGAAGAGAGATGGATTTGAAGGGTGGACTGTTCGGTGAATAAAGAATTGTTTGGATGGTCGCAGCTGGGGGATTGTGGTGAATGGGTCTGTGTCCAGGTGGAGGCTGTCACGAGTGGTGTCCCCCAGGGGTCCATCTTGGGACCGGTGCCTCTTCAACATCTTTATCAATGACATCAGTGATGGGATTGAGTGCACCTTCAGCAAGTTTGCTGATGACACCAAGCGGAATGGTGCAGTTGACAGGAGAAGGAAGGGGTGCCATCCAGAGAGACCTGGACAGGCTTGAAAAGTGGGCCCATGTGAATCTAATGAGGTTCAACAAGGCCAAGGGCAAGGTGTTCCACTTGGGTCGGGGCAGTCCCAGATATGTGTACAGACTGGGAGAAGAACTCATTGAGAGCAGCTCTGCAGAGGAGGACTTGTGAGGGAAGTGCTTGTCCCCCTCTACTCTGCCCTTGTAAGACCCCGTCTGGAGAACTGCATCCAGGTTTGGGGGCCCCAGCACAGGGAGGATGTGGAGTTGTTGGAGCGGGTCCACACAACGGCCACAAAGGAGATCAGAGGGCTAGGCATTTCTACAAAGACAGGCTGAGGGAACAGGGCTTGTTCAACCTGGAGGAGAGAAGACTCTACGGGGAGACTTGATTGCAGCCTTCCAGTACTTAAAAGGAGCTTATGATTGGGAGGGGTACCAACTTTTTACATGGGTAGATAGTGACAGGAGAAGGGAGAACAGCTANAGGTTTGGGGGCCCCAGCACAGGGAGGATGTGGAGTTGTTGGAGCGGGTCCACACAACGGCCACAAAGGAGATCAGAGGGCTGGGCATTTCTACAAAGACAGGCTGAGGGAACAGGGCTTGTTCAACCTGGAGGAGAGAAGACTCTACGGGGAGACTTGATTGCAGCCTTCCAGTACTTAAAAGGAGCTTATGATTGGGAGGGGTACCAACTTTTTACATGGGTAGATAGTGACAGGAGAAGGGAGAACAGCTATAAACTGAAAGAGGAGATTTAGGTTAGATGTTAGGAAGAAATTTTTCACTCAGAGGGTGGTGAGGTGCTGGAACAGGCTGCCCAGAGAAGTTGTGGATGCCCCATGCCTGGAGGTATTCAAGGCCATGTTGGATGGGGCCTTGGACAGCCTGCTGTAGTGGGTGGCAATGCTGCCCGTGGCAGGGCATTGGAACTGAATGATCTTTAAGGTCCCTTCCAACCCAAACCATTCTTTGATTCTCTGTAAGGTCTTAAAATGGATTGGGTTCATTTTCAGCTTGTGAGATAATGAAAATAAACTCTTAGAGGACACAGCAGATCAGGGTCAGAGAGGCATTAATTAAACAAAGTGCCAGATGGTTCCTGTGGGGACATCTGCAGGCACAAGGTGAGCCAGGAGCCAATGAAGGCAGGAGCTCCAGCTCCGCCAGCCTGCAGCCACCAGCACCAGTGTGCGTGTCCCTCTGTGTGCACGTGTGGTGAGGTGCGGTGTTCTGTGAGGGGAAAATGGTGGCAGCGAGGTGGGAGCATTGGAAAAGCAATGCTCACAATTTCCTCTTTCAAAAAAAGGGAGAACCATATCAACAACACTAATTCTGGTGATTGTTTGTGTACATTGGTCTCACGCTTACCACCAAACATACTGACAGTACTATCTGCTAATGCATTGCTCCATGCTCCCACAGCAGAAATTTCTGTCTGTGATGTTCGTAGACCTTTCTACAAGAGCTGCAGATGTTTGCGTGCAGGATCCCTGCAATGTGAGGGGAAAGCATGCCATTTTACACGCTTTATTCCTGTTCCCCCCTTTCCTCCTGTTGGAATTGCACCCACAGTCACACACGCTGGCTGTGACTACAGGACAGGGGATCCTTGTCAGTCTGTCATGAATGGGTGGTTGTAAGGAAGGATGCATCCTCTCCAGCGCTATGGAATCTTTGCTGTGCCTCAGACACCCAGGGGCTGCCCAGGCCTTCATCTCCACTTTGTTGTGTGATGCTGGCTGGTCTAATACACCAGAACAATGGTGTGGGTAAACTGTGCATGGGGAAAGAGAGATGCATTATTTCCTTAAACAGTAGGAAAATATTATTGAAATGATGCAGAAAGCCAGCTAATTCAGTGCGCCTCAAAGTGCTGAATAAACACTGAAATCCAAATAGTGAACTAAAGCAAAATGAAGATGTTCCATTAAAAACAAAAACAAACCCTTGAAATTTATGACAGAGAATGCTGTAAGAAAGATGACACAAAAGCAGAAGTCCCTCTCAGTGCTTGTTTTTGACAGGGAAAGTTATTGAACGTTTCCTATTGACATTTTAATATCTATGGCCTAGGTAATGAATTTTAAGTACTTCACTTTTTTGGAAACCACTCTTCTCTTTATCTTACTAGTTTCTAAAAATTATGTATTCTCTGGAATCCCAGAATTTTCTTCTTGTTCGCAAGAGATCATGCTTATGTGTGACTGCTGGAATAGCTAACTTTTTTTTTTTTTTTAATGACCTTCAGGACGTTATTTGCTTCCTTCATTATTCAGCAGTCATGTTCTTCTGTTAACACTTGTAATTCAGTACTCTTTGTTGTGGGAATAATGCAAGGCTTCAGCTATTTGAGAATAGGATGTTGATTAAAAAAAGATAGCTACTGAAAAGATGAGGATATTTGTTACTCTTAATAATGAGGAAGCCTTAATTTGTATATGCTCTGTAAGATTTGTCCTTGCTTAAGTACATGCATACAGAGTACTAGATAAGAGAATTAAAAATTAATTGTGCTTACATGTTTAACACTTCACATTTTATTCATTCTCATTAATATGGAAATACAGTATTTATTTTGTGAGAATCCTCTTGGGACAAGGCTATTTGTACTAAAATAAAATCCTTTTAAATCCCAGTGATGAAAACAACGTCCTCACTGCGCCCTGAGGATTGCTTTGCAAATTGGGACTGCAACATGCTCTATATCCAACAGGAGTGTTCTCCTGCTTAAAGTACAGTGTGGAGCTGGTGACTTTGCAGAGCTGGGGCCCAACAGCTGCAATTATGTGAACATCATGTGTTATCATGGTGACTTTGAATAGGGCCTTATTGCTGAATTGCATATAGGGTTTTGTTTGTTTGGTTGGTTTTTTTTTTTTTTTTGGATGTTTAACTTGCTTATTTTCTAAGAGTAAAGAATTTGTTTAGTTCTATATCTTGCATATGTGAACATAATTATGCCTCATTTTAAAGAGGGCTAGATTCAACCACCAGGTTCTGTCATGTCAGATGATCTCCAGTGGTATTAGGACATTATATCACATAAACAAATGTTCTGAAATACTGTCTAGAATGCTGTAATTCGGAAGAACTATTTCTACCTGGTATTTATTCTCACATTGAGTGTAAATAGGGGACACTCATTATTTAATACTTTGTCAGACTGGGCGAAGTCTGATGAATCTACTGCAGCAGTTTATGATTTAAGCTGTCTGTCCTGCCAAAACCTGCAATCCCACAGAAGGGTCAGAGAAGGGGAACATCACACCATGTCTGGGATGATTCAGCATGTATGTAGCATTTTAACTCAAACTGCTTTAGTTTAAACCAAGATATGCAGTCTTTTCTCTCAAACACTTGAAGTGTTTACAAAGTGAGTACAAAGCTGTTCTCACATTTTTCCAAAGGCCAGTAGTACTTCCTTTAAATTGTGCATCATACCAGTTAAAAATGCTCTGCCTTACAGAGGGAATACCTGTTCTTACTTACAAAGTCATAAAAGTCAGCTCTCTCATGTACTTTGTGATTCTGAGAAGAAGAATCAATAAACGAAGAAAATCCTAATCAAAACAAACACAGGGATAGGATATATTTAATAATAATAATTGGAAAAGTACGTAAGTATTTTTCTGCTTACGGCTAGACTTTTATCCACAGAATTTGATTTCTTTGGCTTTCTAATTGATTTGCAGTGGCAGTGCCTACACAGGAGACTGAAAACAGCATGTTATCTGGATGATTATATGGACTCTGCCAATGTGAATTGTTAAATGATCTCACTAGATGTACCATGAACCCACTGCAAATAGAACATCCCCTGCTGGCAGGGACTAGTGCCCATGAGCTCTCCATGGTTTCCCATTCTGCTGGGAAGGTAATTTCTTTCCTGACTCACGCTGTGTAAACAGGTGCCATCAAATAAAAAGGCATATGGCATCAACATGGCAGCACCATCTCACAAGAAAGACTTCCTGTGGCTGATGGCACATGTACCATCGCTCCGGCTGTCCCTCTGAACGTGCTGAGAGAGAGCAAATGGGGAGAGCTGAGCATCCCGTCAGAGGGAGTCTGAGGACAAGACCTGCTCCAAGGTGCAACCGCCAGGAAACAACCGATTACCCCTTAGAAATGAGCTTTGTTTTGAAAGCAGCTGAGTGATATGGGAAGACTTCATCCTCTCATGAATTACACTTTCTGTTTCACTGCTGAAACGTGGAAAGCAGAACAGGGGCCAGGAGGGTAGGATTCCTTGAACAAGAAAGGAAAGGACAGTTTAACACCAAATAGAAGCTGTGGAATGAGGTTTCCCTTTTTCCTTTCCTAAATTAAGGCTCGCGCTACTGGATTACAAAGTGAAGCCTTCTCTGCTCACTGCTTTTTTGGCCTTCTCATCTTGCGGTCCCTTTTCTGCAATGCGTCACCCTTCCATTCTGAGTGTCCTTATCAGGGTGAGTGGAGAAGACCTTTGGTTTTATAGAGTGTCTAGACTTATGGTTTGGGGACATACTTTAAGAGATGTAGGTTTTAATTCTGCGAGGGTGAACACGCATGTGCAAAGCCTTCACTTCCAGTGCAGGTTGAATGCTATGTGGTAGTCTCTTTGAAGCTCCTACACTCGAGATCCGAAATGCACAGTGCCTGAGGTAGAGTCGAGGCTCTGGTTTCTCACTTCTGGAAAGGAGTAGGAGTTCAGGCTCTCGCTTGGTGTCTTACAGAGCTTCTTGCTCAGCATGTGGGCCTCCTTAATTGCTTGGAAGGCACTCAGTTCTCTGTGACTGTGGTGAATGAAGGCACATATCTAACTGTAGCTACCCTGATTGCCCTGCTGGAGCTAAGGAGCTGGTCTGCAAGTGTCTGAGATGGCTGGGATCTCTTATCTCTGTTTCAGTCTAAATGAAATTGCAATCCGTGCAATTGGAATGGAACATGATTATGAGAAGTCTGGCAATTAAAAAACAAAAACAACAGGAAAAAACAAACAAAACATGACCTACTGACAACATATACTTCCCCCTCCCCCAAATCAATTCCTTTAAAAAAAAAAGTTCAACTCTATACTGAAAATCAACCTCTAGTTCCAGTAAAAAAGAAAAAAAAAAAAAAGAAAAAGAAACAAGTGAAACTCATGAATGTTATTAAGCAAACACATACTGAAAGAAACTGCACGGGAGTGCTCTAACTAGCGATCTTTGGAGATTTATCATACATTTTTATATGGGTTTCTGAGATACCTCAGGGTATGTCTGCTGCACAGTGCAAGTGCAGTAGAGATGCTCAAGCTAAAGTTAACTGTACATGAGCTCGTTCTGGTACCAGAAGCCATGCAGCTACACTAAGTGCCTCTGTTACACCTTGTTTCACCAAGTCAGCACAGCACTAGGAATGGGCTAACAAGATCACATTGCTGCTGGTGTCTGAATTAACTCATGTCAAGTAGCTTTATACATATTTGGGACAGCCACAATAAACATAGAATGCTTTCTTGTTTGTTGTTGTGGTTAATCTGAGCAAAATGATAGCTCAGACCTCAAAATAGCACCCAATTCATACAAAATTAAATATTGTCAAAATTCAAATATAAACTACATAGGGTAAATGCAGAAGTGCAGAAACCAGTGATAATTCAACTGAGACTAATAGCAATTAAGCCAAACATAATTATAGCTTTGAAACTTGCACAAAGGGAGAAAGGATAATGTGCCCAACAAATTCATATTCAGCAGCTTAATGTTGTGCATGAACACCCTATTAGTAAGCCACAGGAAACATAGCCATGTTGTTTTCCCTTGGCAGTTTTTGTCATTGTGCTTGAAATGACACAAGTTAAAAATCATCTGCATACTGCACTCCCTGGATTGCCTCCTCACCTGGTATGAGCAGTTACAACTCTACCAGCTCCCGTTCTTCTACACATAAGAAATAACAGCTTGAATGTAGATGCTCACTGAAAGTACTTAGAAAAGCAACTGTGGAGGCTCCAAAACCTTACTCCAGTAGCTGATTCTTAGTACAAACACTATTTGCAGTTCATAGTGCTTTATTAATCAATCACAACATTAGAAAGTGGTTTTCCTATCTGCTTCATTTGGAATAAGACATTTATACACAACTAATTCCCATTAAAGTTAATCAGAGTGACCTTTAGCGTGCTAGAGAATTACAATTTTGTGCAAGGCTCCAACTGTAATTTCAGATAGCTGCTACAGTGCTCCAGCTGCAGGCTGTTACTGCACACCTCAGTGACACAAGAAATCACATCCTCTGCAGTTTCAGTACAAGGTCAGATAAGCTAGCTGAGCCTAGCCAGGAAAGGGAGTCTGAGACAACAAACATGAGTTTATTCCGAAGCCGAGCAGGGTGTGGCCACACAGGGCCTTCTGCTACCTTTCTTTCTTTTTTCTTTTTTTGGAGGGAGGGGTTGTAGGTGGAGGGTGCAGGCAGCATTAATGCTTCCTGCATGTTGTTAAGAATCAACGTGTGGGAAAGAGAGGAGGAAAGAAAGAAAGAAAGAAGCTCTGACATCACGTATACAAAGCTGTTTCAGAGAGATCTAATGTCTATGCTCTGAAGTCTCGTCACCATTACTTTTTAATAAATGCTAGGTGGCATCCCTGCTCGTAGCAGGGGGGTTGGAACTAGATAATCTCAAAGGCCTCTTTCCACCTGAGCCAATTTGTGATCATGGGTTTACAGCGTTACCTGAATAATACCTCATTTTGGTAACATGAACGGGTGACATGGACAAATGCTGTTTTGTCTGTGAAGGCACCAACAAACACACTCCTAGCTTGTTTTGAAACCTGGCCAAAGCAGAGCTATCACCATAGGCTCAGCAGGAAGAGAGGAGCAGACTGAGACCTTCCACACAGCTTACACTATGTGAAAAACACGTTGTGTGTTTTCTGTTATTTTTAATGACAGTCTCTCAGCTGTTTCTCATAGTAGTCAAAAAAGCGCTCAGCTCCTATTTAAAGCAGAGTCCTAGTCTGTACACTAAGAGTTCCTTTCTTTTGATGTGACAATGCTATTCTTGTACCAGCTTTTTGGAACTGCAAATAATTCCTCTCTCTTTAGGTATATTCTACTCTTTAAGCTATATGTAGACTAAACAAATTCTTCAGAAAAGGGTGACACTGGAAATGCAAATTTGCATTTAAAAAAATCTTTTTCTTTCTGTTGTGTTTTGCTAATGTATGTTGTTAATGTTTGCATGTTTGCTTTTTAAGATATTGCTATGTAGTGGTATGGACTGGAGGCAAAGTAGTGCTGTAAGTGCAGGTCTCCCAGGTCTGTGTGAAGCAGTTTTCATGTCCTTGGTTTTACCTGGCACTTAATGTATCTCGGAGGAACACCAGGGTTTTTCCACAGTGAGGAGAGTACACCAAACCAAGGTGTTAAACTACAGCCAACCCTCTGAAGTTAGAATAAATCTATATAAGATTTTGAGGCTATATCATCAATTATACAGTGTAATCGTTTGGCACCTTTGTCTTATTTAGCAACTAAAATCAATGTTTAGCAACTCAACTTTCAGTTATGTTTTTATTCCTTTGTGCTGGTTTTTTTAAAAAACTCTCTGGAGTGTGTTTCCATCTCCAGGCCTTCAAGGCAACCACTCTGCGCTGTTCTGCGGAGCTGTGGCAGCAGAGCCCTCTCGTGGAGACACCAGGCTCGGTGCCAGGAGGTGGATTTGTGCCCTGAAAACTGGCAGGGTATGAGGGCACTTTGCTTTTACCCTACCTGCGTTAAACAGGTGATTGCATTACTTCATGTGCTGGTTAGTGGCTTGGGGCTTTCTGTCCACATTCCTTTATAAGCATACAAAGCTTCTCTTAACATGTAACTTTACCCAAATTTTACTCTTTAAATAGAATGTGACTGTAAAGATATCAAAACCAAAAATATTCTATTTATCTTGGAAATTGCACCTAAATTTTATCCTGTATTAAGGACCAATTAACTGTTGTATGCTTCTAAAAATGTGGCTAGGTGACTAGACCATTCTTCAACTTTTCCAAACTAGAAATGGGAAAGAAAAAAGAATATCCTCTCTTCCTTTTATTGCTTTCCTGCTGTACTTTATCTGATTATTTCATCAAAAATAAGCGGCCTCACAAGCCTTTAACTAAAAGCGAAGTTAGCACAACAGTTTCTCAGCTATCGAATGTCTGAATGTTGTTTTCATCTTTCATCTCCTCAGCAATGGAGAAGGAGAGAGATTGTCCAAGTGCTTGCAAAGGATCTCATGTGAGACTGAAGCGTAAATACCTCAATGCAGATGGTATCATTGTAATACACTGGGAAGGACCTGGCAATATAATAGTTTACCTTATGTTTAATGGACCTGAAACATTAAAAACCTGTGCATTGATTACTTCTGAATTTCTTCATTGTTTCGATAAGTCTTTTGGTCTTAATGTCTTCATAGATCATCCAGATCTTGGCAGGATTTTGAGCATCCTTTGGAGCTCTGGGATTTTGCAGCACATCCAGCCATGATAATTCATTTTAGAAGGTTATTTGGAAGCATGTTCTCTTCCAAGTTTAAAAACAGGAACAATGCTGGAAGCCTACCTGCAGTATTTCACAAATAACTTTATTATATAAAGAACAGTACTTTAATTAGAGAGAAAAAAAGAAAAGAGGAAAAAAATAAGTCTGACTTGTGATTGTTGCTGTTCTAAATCCTTGCAGAGTTTTCAGGCTGTTTCTGGCGCAATATCCAGAAATACGGGCCACTTTGGAAAATCTTCTCCAAATATATAACTTCATCTGAAGTGAGAGTTAGTGGTCATTAGTCAATTAGTTTGCACTGGAAATGAAAGTCTCCAAAGCAGTTTTCTCCTTCCCAATATAAATAGCCTCATCTCTCAAAAGGATTCACAAAACAAACAAACAAAAAAAAACCACTGAAGTATTCTTTCAGAAACTTTTGAATTTTCCATTTTTTTCATTTTAATCTTTTTTGTCTTAACTCTTATTGTAGCAGTTGTTCCTAAGAGCTACCCAGGTGACCGGCTTTTTTTAACCTAGATCAAAGCTGCTTCAGTTGGCACATAAGGGAAGAGTCCGCACTGTAATCTAGAAAAGAAGATATTGCCATCAATAAATAGAGTTGTTGTAAATACATAAAAAAGTAGTGACTTTGGAATGACAGTGACAATATGTATGTAATTCAGTATGATTTTAAATGAAATTCAGGGTTTCTGGCATATTTAAAAAAATACTTATTTTTTAAAAAACAGTTTCACAGAAATCAGCAAAATGATGTGTTCAAAATAATGAAAACAAGTGCCAAAATGTTGATGCTGTAAAATTTTACTTTGAACGCTGTTATCCAGAAAGTCACCATAACAAGCCCCTTTAGAAATATGTTCATCATGTCACAAAATGTTACATTTGTTAATTATCTTTACTTAGCACTGTAGCAGACTTACAAATTAATAGCTATTGCAAACTATAGGCAAACAGTAGGTGCCTGACTTAATTAACTCTGACTCTGTGTGATGTGATTTGCAATGCTTGTGCTTAAAATGGGCACTGGTTTTCCTGTGGCATATGGCTCTGTTTCTCCAAAGAGCTGTGATATAGCAACTTTAGGGTCTTTAATAGTTTGTTGTTGTTTAATGATTTAGTTTCATAATGGCCTGCAGATTAGAAGATCTGAGAGAACCAGGGCAAATAAGCAAAGCAGGGAGTGATGCAAAACTGAATGCATTATTAGTTTCATGAAGGCCTTCTACAAATAACAAACTAAAAGCATTTTTAATAGGAATACCAAAACAGATTTGTTGTCTGGTCTGAATACATGCAGACATGGGCAGAACCCCAGCACGCACAGGGGAAAGACTTCTAATTTTCCCCTTCAAGCTTAAATTCTAATGCCAGTCCCTGCTGCCTCCCTGTTGCCTTTGCTGCGTGCTGAGGTTGTATGCAGTTCCTCTCAGCTGCCCGTGGTAGGAAATGTAGCTGCTCACCAGCTGGCCTGGTACACTTTGCTGACCTGCTATGGGTAAAGTGTCTGTTTTGTGAAACTTCTGGGGACTGCAGGACCACAGCCTATCACTGGCAAAAATTGCCTACTGAACAGAGAGATTTCATCCTTGCTATGGGGAATATCATGTAAAGTAACAACACTGCTTTCTTTCAGAAGCACAAAGCAGTCATGAAGAGTGTCTGCAAAACCCCTGCCTGGATATGTGTGGAGCTGGTCAGCTCTGTGCCCCAATTAGCAGAAGGCATTCCAGCATATGGGCACATGTTGGAAGTTTTTACAGACATAAACAAGAAGTGAGATTTTTTTCAAATCATACAGCTGTGTATGTCCCATCCTTTTGATCGTGGTGAAGGGACTTCTACATTTTCAGGCATAGGATCAGGCACTAAAGCATACACAAAAGTGGTAGCTTAAACATTTTGCTACAGAACGTGTGGTAAAGTCCATATGAGAAAATGTCATATAGAACAGCTAACAAGCAATTTAGCAATAGTTTTATCAATACCTACTCACACTACATTTTAATAGCTGATTAATATATGTATATAGATATTCTAATAGTATTTCTCCTAACGTGTTCAATTTGAAGAGGGGCCGCATACTCATCTTACAGTTATTAACTATAGTTTCTATTTTGGGTTGAGTCCTTACAATCTTTGCAAAGTATGAATGTTCATATTTCCTCTGAGAAAGGTTTCCAAATAAGCCTTTGGCAGTATTTCTGAACAAAGTGGGGCCGCTGTAGAAATAAACTGGCTTTGTGTCTCATATCTCCATGGGGCTTATGAGGCAAAATGACTTCAGCAGAGAAAGTAGGTTAAAGCAAGGACAGACAGCCTCCTCAATTAGCCTAGCAGAAAATAAGCACAGATACTCACCTCATTCAATACATGTAAGATTCAGTAGTTCTTAAAAGGAGCATAGATCTAGTTCTAAAGAAGAGCATAGGTCAAAAAGAATACAATTATTCACCTTTACTAAAACACATTCTTTAATTTCTGACCTGGGAGAGTCCTGCACAGATATACTGTGACTCAGCTTTAAACCGGGTTCACTTTGCAAAATTTTAAAAAATCTCATTTGATGTAATCTTAAAATTTGAAGGTAGTCTGTTTTTGAACATGGACATTTCACAAAAAAAAAAAAATTGTTTCTCTTTTGGTCTGTGTTCCTGACAGTTTGCATTAATATGTGTTGGAGTGTTTTTTGTTCATTTGTTTGGAGCATTGGAACTTGGTTAATTTGCTTGTATAATAATTAATAGGTGAGATAGTGGCTTGTTAATCAGTTCTTTTTAGAATCTTCTTTCAGGCACAGATACTCTATTGGGAATAGGAATTCCTATTTTTCCGTAGCATTCTCTAATCAAATAGCTGTTGTTATTTTCTACCACACCACTTGTTAGCAATGGTATAGATTTTTTCCCCACCTCCTGCCAGCAGCTATAATGAGCTGTTACTTTTGGAAATCCTTTCATAAGTTCCCTAATACATTGTTGCACTGCTTCCCAGTTTCGGTTATGAATTGCTTTGAATGTAGAAAACATTCATTTTTGAAACTGATGAGTTTTCACAGCTACACAACTCGCTGATAATCCTTATATCACTTACATGTCATCCTCCACAGTATCACTGTGTATCGCTGCTGGAAATTAAATTCTGAGAACAGAAGCATCTTGTTTTTCTTGGCTTTTCTCCCTTATTTTCTTGAGGAAACAGTGCCCCCGAGAGCTCTTATTTAGGGAGGGGCAGTTTAAGACAATTGAGTCAATTAGCTATTCACTGATAGATTAATCTCTAAATATAAAGAAGTCTTCTCAGCGTTGTGTCTAGAGATGTTAGTTTGAAAGAGATGAAACACAGTTTATTTTGTTTTTCTTATTTTATGCCCAATAACAGAATGTTAGCTAAATAACATAATTATTGTAATATTTCCCATGTGGAGACCTCTGCTGAAGAGAATGGCTTTGCTGGCATTTTGGAGGACCGCAGAATGCGCTGTTTGCCAGGGCAGCATCTTTGCTGTGTTTCTTTGCAAGTTTCCTTATTGCCGGGCTGTTTTTATCATTTGCCTGTTGACATCAGGACAGCTGGCGGCCGTCCAGGAGACAGCAGGAAGCAATGTTTGTGTGTTTGTTTGTTTGTGGATGAGCAGAGAGGAAAGATGGCATGAAGTGAGAAAGAACAAAGAGAATAAAGAGAGAACAGCTTAAGCTACGACGTAGTCATAAGAATACATATAACAGGCTTTTAGCCATTTTTCTTAAAATACATGAGATACACATGAACATAATCATGAATAGCCTCCAAATCTCACAGAGTCAGATTTATAACCTGAAGCAATAACCTGAAGAGTCGCCACAACTTTTATAGTTAATACACAGAAGATAGAGGACAGCACCACAACTTCTGAAAATCTGAGGAATCATCATCATAGCAGTTAATTTATCGTCCTCAAGGGTGAATTTTTTAAAGAAGAATATTAAAATTAAAAAATGATAGTTTGTCGGTGAGCCTTTACATTCAGAAAGAGCGTGAGGGAGAAGGGGGAAGGGTGAGACCATGAAAGCAAAAGGATTGAAGAATTGATTTTAATGTATTATTAGCACCAGAGAGCATTATTGGGGGTTTCTCAATAAACTGGAAACTACTGAAAAAGTACTTGACATCAACACCTGAGTTAGTTTCCCTAATGGAAACAAACCTCCAGTTCCATAAACACTGGCTGGTTATCCTCAAAAGATCTCTTCAAATGAATATAATTACATGAACAAAAACAGTATATATATATTCCTGTCAACGAGCTCCAAACCCATGACAACTACTTCAAGGCAATTTAAAATGAAGGGCAACAGCATCTGTCTTACACAGCAGTTACCCTGTGCAGCAGTGACAAGTTAAAATCCATAAAACTGAAAGGAAGCTCTCCTCGTCTTTGCAGACAGACTCTCCCCGTTAGTTTATACAATAGGTTGTTTCCAGCCAGGCCCTAGACCACTGAGTGCTTCAGAGGCCAAAGCGACCACTTGGAGCTCTACTACTACTTACACAGAACACTTCAGACCGATATGTAAGTATAAAAGGCTTCTGATGCAAGATCTATGCCAAAGGAGTAAAGCAGTAAACGAGATCATGTTGTTTAGATCAAGACTGCAGTCAACCAGATGTGGTTATTTCTGAGTGGCACAGATCAGTGTGAATGAAGATAAATACAAGACAGAGTACTATAAAACACACATAGTATTCCCAGATGCTTCCAGATTCCCAGGAATAAAACCATGCTCTCGGTCCTGGGAGATTCATTGGAATTAAGCTTAATTCTGGGATGTATATCGTAATTCTGTGCATGGGAGATTACTGTGATGTATAGCTTCATTCTATGCATGGGAATAATTATAACTAATTTCCCCATTAAATAGAAGTAATTTCTCCTGGTTAGTCGCAAAAAGCAGGGACTACTTTTCTTCCTCTTGATTTTATTTCTATATGACAGTAAACTTGCCAAGAAAATGCTGTGGGAGAAAAAGAGATAGCAGCTGAGTTTATAAGTGCTATGGAGTGAATCTTATAAAACATGGGAGAAGGGTGACCTCTGCTCAGAAGACTGCCTGCTCATTAACAGATGGCTGTAGTTTAACGATGCCGCTGTGGTGCAAAGAAGGAATCAAATTAGCTGTTGTGTGAAGCTGTTGTTGCAATGTGTGTTTCTCTGCATAGTTCCAGCTTACAGTGTGTTGTTCCTTTCATAGCGGTCCCTCAGATAACTGTATCTCATCCTTTCCACATCAAAGAGCTGTCAGCACTTTTATAATATAAAAAGGATGCAGAGATACTGTTACAATACACTCTCTTCAAACAGCATTGGCTTGTACACTTGCAGTATTTTTTTTTTTCTAGGAGTTGTAAAAGAAGATGCATTAAAATAAGTAGCATCTTAAAACTGAACAAAACCAGAAATATTTATTTAAAACTGAACCAAAGCACCTTTGCAGAGATGGTGGGGATTTCAGAAAGTCAAGTCTTCTCAAGTGATATCTGAACTATATTTCAGTCAGCAAATAAGAAACATTGTGAGGATGGAAAACGTCTGTTCTTTGAAAAGCATACGTGGCTCTTTTTATTTACCAGCTGAAACACTGTAGTACCTTAAAAATCTTCAGTGAAATATAAAGTAAGTCAGATCCCACTCCTTACATCAAAAGCACAGCCTCACCTAGTAACGAGTGCACAGAGAAATGGGCACGCTGTGTTATGTTATTGCTTTAATGAATAGAGGATGGGAAGTATGGAAAGGCAGCAGAAAGAACTTGGTAGGATTGGCTTGAACTTTGTAGGGCGTTCTCAAAATCCACTCTGCCAAGAAGTGTGCTTCCTTCCTAGATACTCATTTAGCTGCTGTGCGTACAGAATCTGTTCATGTTCCACATTGTATTTGCTAGTCATGTTGGTCACTTGGTGGCAACTGCATTTTTTATTCAGAAAGAAATTGTAGAAAATTTCAAGGATTTCAGACATTTTTACAAAAGGAAATATAACAACAAATCAATAAATATCAAAATTTTGCATTTCATTTTCAAGGTTATAATCCAATATTTCGAAGAAGTTTTTCAAATCAAAAAAGCACAGCATTACTGTGGAGAAGGTGATCATATCCATACGAAAACAAAGTTCGATGAAAGAAAAATGAGTATTTGGATACCTCATTTTTTTTGAAGTCAACAACAAAAATTTGAAATCACGACGATAAAAGTTTAGGTCTATATATAGTATGCCTGTCAGATCCATCTCTGTCTAAATACTGTTCGCTTTGGTCTCAGAATTATAGCAGATTTGTTCTCAAAACTATTTCTTCCTTCCTCGGTTGTCTTTCGTTATCTTATTAGCATATGACTGTCAGTAACGTGCCTTTGGATCTCGAATGCAAGGGGAAGAACACTCAAGCAACAATTTGTCATCTTACACAGAGGTCACAGACTGATCTTGGCTGCATCAGTGGAAATCTGGAGAAATTTAGCTGAGATCAATGGGCTTACCCAGGCCTAAAATCAATTATTATCCTGATGCAAGTGTGATGGAGGCCGGCTCATGCCCAGCTCTGCCATTGATATGCAAATGGCAACCGCAGGGAACCTCCTGGTGCTGGGCAGCCACGGCGCCCGGCGTGCCCGGTTGTCCTTGGCACTGCTGGGCCGCGTGTGGCTGCACAGCCGGGGAGCTGGCAGGGAGGCCGTCAGGATGGGTCAGGAATGGGTATGCAGCCTACCGGAATGGAAATGTGTGCTATGGACGTGCTGAAAAAAAAAGAATCATTCTGCAACTACCATTCTGACATTTTTTTTTTGATTGGTCTGACTAAAAAGTCCCATAATTACAATTTTTTTATATATGATTTGTTTTTGATTTAAAACCAGCTTGCTGAAATGTTCTGTGGTGAAATACTTGTGAGGTAAATTGTTTTATTTCTTCAAATGATATTTCAGTATCACCTTATCACACCAGCTGCTGCTGTGTTATCCTTTTTATAAGCCTCTCAGCGTGCCCTGTACAAATTCTTCTCAGGTTTTATAGCTCAGTCATCAAATTAAATTTGGGCCATAACTGTTTCTTGGGATAGAAGCAGATCTGCAGAGAGTGTGCTGACAAACCAGCTGCTCCTTGAAAAAGACAAGAAGGGTCATAGGAATTGCAGGGGACTTGTGAACTTCATCAAAGTGTGTTTGTGGGATGTTCGGAAGCACACGAAATGGACTGTTCCTGAGAAACCAGGCGTGTGGGAGGAACCGGCTGGAGCTGGCTGGAACGGGCTTAAACCGGATGGAACTGGCTGGAATGGTCTGGGACTGACCAGAACCAGCTGGAACTGGCTGGTGCTCTACTAGCGATTTTCCCATCCAGCAGCTGATATTAGTAAATATGAAGAGCAGAAATATTAATTGTGTGACTAAGTCCAAAAGCAAAGAATGACATCACATTTAACAAGCCAACTGTTCTTCATACCTTTTTGCTCAGTTTTTATTAGAATTACTTAGTGCTGTTTATTTTTCTCTACTTGGGCTACAATTTGAAAATCTCTGAAAAAAATAAGTAAATATATATAACCTTGATGAAATTTTTTTTTCCCCCCATAAATGCTCAAAATATTGACTCAGCTTTGCAGTATATTGGAAGGAACTTAGGTCATTCTTTGAAAATGTGGGAATTCCATCATGGAAAATACTTTTTTTTACCGCATTAGCCACTTTTTTTTTTTTTTTTGGAAAAAAAGTCTCAAATAGGACAACTTTCCTATTTCCTATTACCCTAACTTTCCTTGACAGAACAAGGGGTAATGGTTATAAACTGGAAGAGGGTAGATTTAGACTGGATATAAGGAAGAAATTCTTCACTGTGAGGGTGGTGAGACACTGGAACAGGTTGCCCAGAGAAGTCGTTGATGCCCCCTCCCTGGAAGTATTCAAAGCCAGGCTGGATGGGGCTTTGGGCAACCTGGTCTAGTGGGCGGTGTCCTTGCCCATGGCAGGGGGGGTGGAACAAGATGATCTCTAAGGTCCCTTCCAACCTGAACCATTCTATGATTCTATTCCTCATTTAACTCTGTACTACAAACTCTATATGACATTACAAGCTGTTGCACTGCCTGCCATGTCAACATGCTGCTGCTAAAACAGAGAGTGGTCATTTTCTTCATTTACAACCACTTGAACATATCTATTACATGTGTTCTGGCCTACTAGTTATGTAGAAATGCTAATTCTAAATGTTAAAGAGAAAGCCGCCATTTCCTTTATCACCTCTTCATTAAGCTCTTCCAGTTAATAGATTTAATGTTAAGAATAAAGTTAGCAATTTAAAATCAATGTTTCAGGCACATCCAGTTGTATGTACCTTTGCCGAATACCTCACAGCTGACAAGAATTGAGATAAATGATTGCCTTTGCTCTAGCCCACATTCCCTGAAATATTCAGAGGAGTCACTGGGCAGTGGCTGACGTGGGATTAGCCCCTGTACCTGACAAAAGCCCCAGATGTAAAAAGGAAGATCACTACTACAGCCTCTGAAGAATGGCTGGAGCTAGTAGGTCAAAACAGGAAATTTCTTCTCATCAACAGGAAATTTCTTCACATCAATATTACAGACTACACGGAAACTACACGGATTTGTGAAAAACTGAGGGCACCGAAGGTAGATAGAAACCGTTATGTTTCTGGTGATGGGTACAAAAGGCTGCATCACAGCCATGCCCACAGGGGTTGTTGCCACACTGTGGGCCATATGCTTTCAAGTTTCTCAGGAATTAATGAAGTCCTGACCCTGCTCCCCCTCACCTTCCCATGCAGGTCAGCCAAGTCATGGAGTGTTCTGCCCTGGCATGCTCTCTCACGGTGGTGATACTTTGAAAATCAAGCCTGAATACATCTTTTTCTAACAGGGATCACACAATAACTAACAACACACATCAAGGCAGACTTTGCATAGCAGCTTTGAGACACAAATATCCTAGCGGATTCCACAAATCAGTGCACGATGCGTGAAAATTATCTCAAAACTCTAGAGAGCATCCTTCCCAAAATAGCATTAAGCTGTGACTAGTGAGCTAATCAGACTGCATTGGAGGCGTACAAGTGGAATTCCACTATTATGTACAGGCACACAGTAAATAACTTTGGGGGGATTTTTATATAACTAATCTCCTTTCCACAGAACTTTATTCCATCACCTCCCAGATCTACAGCATTTATTTTCTCTTGCTAGGCACAAATCTGAGATGGGCCTGATACATGTCAGTCAAACTTCTCAGATCATTGTTCATTATCCTTTCCAGCTGACTGTTTTGACTACACACAAAACTAAGGAAATATTCATGTTTTGGATTTCCAACATAACGGCTGTGACTTCTAGACCTGACCTGGCTAGCTTCATCAAAGATCTTAGCACCTGCAATTAAGTGATAGGCAGATTAGTTATGTATCTGAGGGCTCTTATAGTGGCTAGAAGTAATAAAATGAAGACTGCATTTAAGGACTTATCCCTCCCAAGCTGCTCAGTCAGCTCACTTTCCGTAGACATCCATGAGGAATGGGACAGAAGCCCTTCATGGAACAGTGTCTTCAGGAGGAACGTTGTCACACAACAGCCAGCAAAGCTGAGCTGGCAGTGGGGACCACTTTGAAGCTCTATATAAACTTGATATTACTCAAGTGAAATTGCTTAGAATATTACATAGTGGTGGTGTGTCAGAGCAGAAGGGCATTATCGTTGCCAAATTCTGCATTTGTATGTACAGAAATGAAAACTGTAATAGACTATGTATAAATTAGTTTCCTGTTACTAAGGTGATTAGTCTTAGGAAGTACTATAATAAACACGATGAATGACAATTATTCCCTGTAAAAACAAACAAACAAAGAATCCAGTTCCCTTGAAACGTCAAGCAATTTGACTGGAACAGGAAGTATCTGCTGAGAGCGGTGATGAAGCTGGAGGGTGCCTGCTTTATAGAAATAAGGCCAATTTATTAAGTAACACCCAACACTAACATGATAAGCTTGCTTTACTTTAGTTACTTGCCATGTGAAATCACTGTAAAAAGAAGCTTTCACCAGATTTTTTTAAACTGGGGTATGCTCACTGCACTAAAAAGGTGAATGTATAAAAGCGGTGAATTATTGTAGACTCTTTAATGTTGACCTTCTTTTGATAACTTTCGCTTTGGCATAGTCCCTGCTTTTAAATGAGAGTACTCAGTTTGTAGCACTGGCTTAAATTCACTGTCTGGCTAGTGAGATTCAGCAGGTTTAGTGCCTCTCTATTTTAGACACTCACATTTGAATGTTTTTTCCTCCCCAAAGAAGTAAATTATTTATACAGCACCAACCTTTTTTAACCTAGCTTTTGACAGTCTGGGATTTTTCCAATCTCAGTTGAAACTGTCTAAATAATTTATCAAGTATTCTTTCAAAGTACAATGAATTCTGAAACCTAAGAAATGTTAAATGAGATTCTTTGCCCTTCCAGTGTGAGTGGGTTACTGAGGTTAAGGCTAGTGTTTTCTTTGAACTTAGTCCGTTTTCTCCCATTCAACAGATTCCTTTTTTTCCTCTCCTACTATCTATCATTTTCCTGACATTTTCCATTTAGCAAACTTTTTGTTTGTGTTTCTATACCTCATACTAACTCTTCCCTTCCTAATGTTTTCCTACACCTTTAATTTTTAGCAACAATAACACCGTTTTTTTCTTTAGATGGTCCTCCAGATACAGGAGCAATTGATTTTTCTGTCCCAAAGTGTACAGGCAGTAGCAGTCCACCCAGTATCCTTGGTGTTGGATTTTCCAGCCCAGCCTCAAATTCAACTGGACCTCCTTCCACCCCCTACAAAGAAAATAGTGATAAATAGACTTAAGATCTTTGGTACTGAGCATGAGGAAGTTTGCATAGAACTTGAATCTGTAAACAACATGTAAGCTTCCAAGGACATAGTGCAGGTCAGATGTTTTACATCCCCTCCATCTCTGTCATGTCAGAATTAACTCAAAGATAGACTTTTCTATAAAACTTGGATAACTGTATCTCAAAGTACCAGTATATAAAGTTCATAAACGCTGAAACAAAAACAGAACCCAGAATGACTGGGTTTATAAAGGAAAAATAAAGAACAAACCCCAAACGATGAACTATTTCACATTTCCCAGCAAGTATTTTGATCCTTTTCAATTTTTATCAAGTGTTTCAGGTGAATTCATTTACTTGACTCAGTTCATCCAGTTTCACTCATAAGAACTTCCAGTTTTCTTTTCAGAGGAAAACAATAATGAAGTAGGAACCCATAGAATTTTTTAGGTAGCTATCTAAATTGAAGATTGTATGTTTTGTAAATTAATGAGATTATGAATTGTGCGTCAAAATGTCTGAACTAGTATCACAGCTGAAAACAGCAGCAGAAATACAGGCAAGCAGCTGAGTTTCTCTGAACTCTGCTGTATTGCAACTGTTTAAACCAAGCACTACTCATTTAAGTAGGCTATTTAATTTTAGGATTTTAAAGCAAGTCACAAGTCACTAAAGGAAATAGCCAGAGAATTGAAAGAGGGCAAGATTTAGAGGATAACCATTACTGAGCCACAAAAGCTGATTTTAGCAAAGTTGACCTGTGTGAATCTCCACGTCAGAGAAAAAGTGGTGCCCAGGTATAATCTTGTTGGAAAGAATAAGAAAAGGCAGTAGGTATACAGGTAACAGAGTAGTTATTAAATAACCCCTATTTTCTTTGTCTGCCTCCTTCATTTTGTTATGATACCACGTAGCATTTTTCAGAGGTCATGCAAGGCAAATTCTTTCCCCCTCTCCATATTGTTTCTGTTTGTCTTAGTCACAACAAGTTCCTTACATAAACTGAGCATAACTTAACCAAATGCTCACTACAGTTACCTCCTGCCACTTTCTGCTGTTCTCGATCCACAAATTGTGGGCCCCACTGTGTGGCTCCACTTACGTCATTAGCTGAGTTACGTTCAGGTCATTGACGCAGTATCTAGAACACATAGAATCCATGTCTCCACCTGGTATGCTATGGGGTACTCCCCTAGGATCGCACTGAACGGATCCCTTGCCTAATATGCTTACTAAAGGAGGTGATTCCTTCTCAGCAAGACAATTCCACGACTCTTGGAAACAAGAGTAGAGTGGGCCAGGTTGCTATTAGCTTTCCTAGAGGCAGAAGGATGATGGTTGTGCTTAAATAAGCTTGGTATGGCTCAGTGCTCTTTGCTCCTATAGGAAATCCATGCATTTATCTTGGAAAAACACTTAGTAATTTAATAGATACAGTTACCTTCCCCAAAAATTACTAAAAGCAAAAATTAAGTAAAAATCTCAAGCACATAACTGATCCTTGCTGTTACTAGTTAAGACTAGAACCACTTTTCTCTATACACTCTTCTCTCCCCTTCCCCCCCACCCTTTAATTCCTCATCTTTTCCCCCATCCATTTGGGTATCAGGCAGCAAGATGTCCCTACTATATCTGGTTTTTCCAGAACTGGCTTAGTGACTTCCAGATGTTCTCCTGACTTCGTTCTGCACGAGGTTGCTTACTGGTCTTCTCTGTCTTGCTGAAGTGTTGGGCACAGAGGCAGTAAATTCACCTCACAATGTTTTCAGATTTTGCAGGTACTGTTCCAAGAAACATGTCTATTGTATTTCAGTTTAGAACCAAGCTGATCCAAAGAGCCTACTCCAAAGCCCATAGAATTCAAAAGAAACATTTCCATGATGTCACAGGACTTCAGATATCACCAGTTTTACTTGCTCCTTCTCTTCATATAACTGCCTGCACCATTAGCCTGGTGACCCCTCCTTCAGTGTCATCACACAGATAAAATGTTTTTGTGCAGACCACCAGTATCCACAGAGGAAGGCAATCTGTTAAATCTTTTTGCTATGAGACCTATAAAATCAATGTTTGTCTGTTTATTAAATGCTCTTGTCTGTGTCAGAGTCGTACTGATTTCACTTGGATGGATGCAGGAAGCGTGAGGGTGGTAATGTCCGACAGAGCGTGTGGAAGACATGGCAGGATTTGCTGATCTCGTTGTTGGCAGTTGGCATCTTCTGAATTCTGTGCCGCTGCTTCACAGCGGGAATCTGTTATGTGCCAGAGCATGTTGGGATATTTGAGACAGATAGTACATTTAATATGCAAAGATTCTTTTTAAAAAACGTTTACCTTCACAGTTGTAACACATGATAAGACATCCGAAATCCACAAATTACAACTTTGCTTGCCTAAATCCATATTTTTTTGTGCTGGCACCACCTTCAAATGTATTTGCAAATTGCACTGACTTGCACCTGGTCTTTGTCTGTCTGCAGAATAGGCCTGCTCAGTTTAGGAGCTTGTATGTAATTTCAGGCTCTTTGCTTGCTTAAATGCCAGCTTTTACAAGGAATATTCTTATTACAAGCTTGAGTAATGGAAAATTAGTTACAAGTAACAGTAAAAATAAGTAATTACAACATTCCATGTTCCCTTTCACCAAATCAGAAGTGGTAAAATAACCCCTTCACAGAAGGCCAGACTGTGATCTTCAGTCAAACAGTACACTCTGATTTTCCCTGAGTTTTGCTTGAATAAGAATGGCAGGAGAGGAATCAGAAATTTTTTAAAGAGCAGTGAAAAAACACAAAACAAAACAAACAAGTAAAAAGGGGATGCAAACAGCCAACTAATTAGCATATAACTTCCTTATTATTCTTTGTGAATTATAATATCACAGTTCCAAAGTATTTTATTTTATGCTTGCTAAATGTTGCCATCTTCTAACATACTGAATTCCCTTTGTGAAGGTTAGCTTATCCCAAGCCACATTCTAGATCTACATCCTAACAAACAAAAGATTTCTTCAGTCAGCACATTGGAATTTATTTCACTATGTATAAAGTACAAAGATCAGTCAAGAATGAAGTTTTAACCTTCACTCAGGGAATAACAGTTTTTCCAGCACAAGGCTACCATGATATTGCTAATGATGCTTTAAAACTTTATGTGTAAAGATTTCTTATATGATATGCAAATTTGCTTTATTTAATGATATCTATTTGTTGATGACTATTTTCTAAAAGTCTACAGAATTGTAATTTCAGACTGTTTGCCTTTTATATTTGATAACAATCCAAAATTTAATTTTAAAGAAAGCTTTGCTTATCATTAGCTATCCCTGCTAAAATATTTTTCTTTTTACAAAGCAAAAGTGTACTTTTGTCCTACGAAATAGGAAAACTACATTCATTAATTCAGATTTCCCAGTAGATGGTGCTCTAAGTACGCTTCAATATGTTCATAAATTTATGTCTGAATTATTTGAAGACATTACATGTTCATTAATCCACAGTTCTCCTGCCTTCATAAATATTGATGATATGGAAATGTAGTGTCCTATGTAAAATTCAAAAAAGGTGGTTCTACTATTCTCAAGTTTTGAAACCTGTTGGCTAGACATTTCCTCTAGTATGCCTATAGCTATAGCATGGCGTTTGAGTATTAATGGTTTTGGTCACATGAGATACAACATGGTACAATGCCAACAGCAGACTTTCTTGACAAGCCACAAGGAAAAATAGATGTTACTTTTTGAAAGCTATCAGCCAGCAAAACTTGGGGCAAGCTACATTCTACTTCAGCCTCTCCTGCTGCTTCTTTTTTCTCTTCTGATATGCCTTTTTTTTTTTTTTTTTTTTTAACTTACTTGGAGCCGATGCATGATGTTATTAAATGCTAATAATTACTGTGCTCCACTCCAGTAAGGCGTACTAACTTGAATATCTGCCTAGATATTAAAATATACCATGCATTATATACCATCACACACACTCTCACAGATTCACAAACTGGAATGTACAGATACACTCTATTACAGATCTATATATTCACCTGACACTTTGCTCAAAGATGTCTTTATATAAAATATAGTGAAGTACGACTGAGGAATTACCATCACGACAATCACTGCCGCGTAAAGGGTCCTCTACGTACAATATTTCTTTATAAAAGATGTAGGACGAAGTTATGAATACAGAACTGCCTTGGAGAATTGTGAGTAATGACATCAATACAGTAATTGTTTATATTTTGTATTAAGTATTTAATAAAATGACATCAGTATTTCAATCTTTCCTCATTTAAAGTGATTGAAATGCTTATTGCTTAAACACAACGTGGAGAAAAAAAACAACAAATCCAAAACAAAAAACAACTCTTTGGCAAAATTTCAAATGGAAATGTTACCATTCTGAGCAAGTGAAGTTGGGCTTAAGAATCTTTTAAGTATTCTAACGTACAGTTGACTCTGAGTGTCTTATCAGCAACAAAGCACGTTATTCAACCAGTGTGGGAAATAAAAGTTTCTAACTTTTAAATTAAACTGGGTACACAAGTCAGTGACTAACTCGAAGATACCTTGAGTTTACATCAATGGCAAAACTGTCAGAAATAAATTATTTCAAATCCATAAACAGTAAGTTTGAAACATGCACTAAATTAAAAGACTGATGTTTGCAGCAGAACCTTGATGCACGTGATTACTAATTGATACTTGAATTTTCATTGTCAATAACAGTAAAATGTTTTGTGTAGACATTTATATCAGTCTCTGAATATCCTTTTATCAGGTAACAATGGCACTGACAGCTTTAACAGGAGCAGACTTGGTCACCCTGCTGTGACAGACTACTGAGTAATATCATTTTCATCTTTCATGTATTGACTTTCTAGCTCTTTAAAGTACCGGCACTCATAGATACAAAAGATACTGAAGCTCTGTTTAATAAGCAATTTAACAGGATTTTTATCTTCATTAATAAATCAAAGAATATATTTATTTATATGAATGCCTGAGCTGTATGTCTGCATTTCTTCTTTACTTGCTAAAAAACCCAGAGTCTTCTCACAGGAGATAATTTTTACTGGGATTGTGGCTAGTGATGCTTTGTGGACTTACACAAAGATGTTTTTTTCTGTTTGCTTGTCAATGACATGCTACTTTTTATACCATCAAGTTTTAATTAAAAAAAAAATCCTTGTTGATTAGTGAAACAATTTTAAATATATTTAAGAAATAAGATACGAACACTTTTTATTTTCTGAAATTACCAGAAAAGAAGTTGTTTGTACCTGTATATAATTACTATATGCGCTTCCTAATCTGATCCACTCTGAGGATGGAGACTTGTGTCCACACAACCGTACGGACTTCGTTGGTTCCAGGGCACAAGGGGAGGTCTCACATTAATCAAACTGCAATGCTGCTACTTGCAAGAATCATAAACCATGACCTGTGCTTCTCCACTACTGCAAGTAATGAGATTTTAAAATTATAATATTTTATTTATTCGTTTATTTTATAGTTCTAGAGCATTTTTGGCTTCAGATTTTCAAGATTTCTGGAATAATTGTGATGCATAATTACTTTTTAAATATAAAAATGTTTGCATTTCTAATTCTCTTGGCTGTGGTGGCAGACCTCTTCTATGCGCTCAGCTACATCAGCAGAAAAATGCTGTCTTTGCTTATGTGATTCAGGAATGTGGTGCAGCTATACCAGCCAAAAAATTCCTTCTGTCAGCACGTCTTGAATCTGTACTAGGGCCTCTGCCAGCCAGGCTAGTCTGGCATAGCTGCAGAGGCAAATAAAGACAAGCCTTCAGAGCTGTGCTGAGGACCTCAGTGGCCAGAGCTCAGTTTAACCTTTGAATGCCCTAACAATGATCAGCGATTCCAACATAAGCTTAAACCTACAGTCCTGTCCTGTGGACAAAATCAAAGAGTTTTTGTCCTGAGGTGTACTGAAACTTCCCTGTAATATTAGCTTTGCACAGGTGAAACACTGGGATTGCAAAATCTGGCTGGTACGGTCCATGCCAAAGTCCAGCTGCTTTTGCAGCACAGAAGCATGGATTTACAGCTGGCTGTCTTATAGCTTCCAATGGCTCTCAGACTTCCCAGTTGGTTGAATGCTTTTTCTCTTGACTATTTCTATCTTGTACAGCCTGGGAATAATACATTTTGTTAACAACTCTTCTGCTCCTCTACCAACAATGTGTCTATTGGGTATCATGCTGTGCCTCACCTTAAGCCTCATGACAGCTCCACGCAAAGCAGCAGTGTGCTGAGGAGTGTGTCCGAGTCTGGCCCTGACTGAATGGTGACAAAGTGCAGCCAAAATACAGCAGACAAATGAGAACAAAAAATATACCCAATGAGAAAGGAATTAGACAGGAAAGGTATGGCCCATGTGGAATTGTGGGAGCCCAATCTAAGATCTCCCATGCCTATTTCATATATATTTTGAGAAAGGCACGTTTCAAGATCTGGTTGAGGCAAAACTGAGATTAAGTTTAAAGCCTCATTCTGTCTTACTAGTTTGAATTTAAAGAACTCTCAAGCTGGTGTATGATTTCTTTTTTTTCTGAATGCAAAATGAGTGAAAAGCATCACCCAAGCTATGATGTTTAGTGAAGCGTACAGCAGTCTGTATGCTTCCAGTCACTTCAGGTGGGAGAAGGGGCAAAGCAGAAGGCTATCAGAGAGCATAACGTCTTGGAGTTCGGTTGGTAATTCTCAGAGCTGTGTTCTGAACAGAACAGATAGGAAAGCAATCAGGGAATTATCACAGCTATAGAAAAAGTCTTTCTCAGACTATCCTTTGAGTTAAAGTAAGCAATAATTTTCTACATGTTTGCACAGCTCTTCTCCATTCTGTGCATTTGGTACTTTAAAACTAAGGATTAGAATAAAATATTTGAAATTGAATTGAGCAGACAGACATTATTTTAAACTGAAATAAAAGTAGCATCAAGAACACACAATGGTACAATCTCAGCATAAAACAAAGAAAAAACATAGCTGAGATTCTAACTCAATTTTTTAAAGATTCATTCTGAATGAGTCTCCCTGTTTTTCAGAAGGAATAAGCAGAGCAAGGGAGAAGTGTTTGAAAGTCAAAGTACTACTTTACACATCTCTAATGTTTTCTATTCAAGGATCTCTAGTGCTTTACAAGCTTAAAATGATTAACTTTATGCTCAGTAAGCAGTTCTACCCATAAAAATAGGTAGGTCTTTACAGGATTAGGGCCTCAATTTGTCCTTAGAGTGATGAGCAGTGAATACCACTTACTGCTTAACAGACAAGCTGTATAAATAACAGATACTGTGATTTGCCTGAAGATCTGTCAAAATGAAAAGTTGTATTGGATTAACCTGGAACAAACAAGTGTTTTATTTGCAGCAAGCTGCAACTAGAAGAAAGTAGAGTTAAAAAAACAAACAAAAAAACACACCAAAAAACCTGAAAGAAGATAATGAAGCGTTTCCTTTGATAAAAAAAGAAACTTTTTTTTAAAGCTCTTAAAACTTCATTCTTTAAAATAAAATAGAAATTATTTAAAACTACCGGTTAGAATTGAAATAATAATTCTTCGTATGTCAGACTGAAATGCCTAGTTTTCTTTGTACATTGCATAACAATTTTTACATCATAAAAATATTCTTTGATGGAAGAATTTTCTGATCTTGATACTATGAAAGGCTAAACGGGGCTTTCGAGACATCCCTCGTCATGGTAAAACAATCTCTTTGGAAGCGAGGCTTTGTGGAGGCAGCTGTGCCTAGAGACAGGAAGTTGAGCTCGGCTTTGCCCTACCTTATGGTCTCTAATGAGAGGCCCCTGAATGAAGACACACTTGGTGTTCACTCATGGGGCGGTGAAAACCCACTTGGATTTGCCTAAAGAGAGTTAGTGCTACAAAGACCTGCAGCCCTTCATTTGGACAGGAGAAACTGCAAACATCTTAAACACGGTTTTCTTTTACTATAGAAATCTAGATAGAGTAAAAAAAAAAAGAGAAACATTTCAGTAGTGTGACCTTTCTGTACATAAAAAGATGTTTTTAGGAAATCTGTTAAAACTCATGATGTTGGGCAAATACTGCTTTGGCTAATGTGCCTCCAATGACCAATAGTCAATGGCAAACCATTGTGCTCATGAGAGACCTCCTGCACCCCGTCACCTCATTTGTAGCACGGAGGTAGCACTAACTGCACGTAGTGCCCTGGGTCTCAGCCCTGGCCTGCTGCAGGCGGGAGCTGGGGCTGACGTGGATGTGGATCAGGCTCGCAGGCCACAACTGGCTGTGATCAGCAGCCATGCCTTACAAACCAAACACTGGGGAACATGGGCAAGCCAAGCCTCTACATCAGTAGAGATGGCCACTTAGGGCATGGCTTATCACGTCCGTTTTCCACCAACACTGCCTCTCTCCGAGGCTGGCTGCCACGGGGATCCCTGAAAGGATCCCGTTTCAGATGCTGTGGGCACATGTCCCCACTCCTTGCTGGCCCAGCCCCGTTCCAAAAAGTCACGGCATCATGAAAAGTATACTCACAAAGTGTGGGGGAAAAAAAAGGGAAAAAACCTATTTTTCTTTTTTTTTTTCATATGTTTAAAGTGTAATACAAAATTACATGGGGAGCAACCATGTGCTAGGACTTACATTTGGTATAATTTACTGCTAAACAAAAACATGTTTAATTAATAGCAAGCACCCTACCCATTTTAATGAGTTAAACAATGTTACTTCTAAATTATATACAGAATCACTGAAACTTTTTTAGATTTTATGTTATCTCAGCCATTTTATTAACAACATATACAATGTACTGCTGACTAAATATATTTTCTACATCTTTATAACAGAACAAGTGATGTGTTCTGATTATTTTCATAGCTGTAAGTATTTTTAGGACTACAGAAAACCTTTTGACCCCATAACTTTGCGCTGCAGTTAAACAAGAATAGAGAGAATGTGTACTTCTTTTCCAAATAATTCACTGATAGTAATGAGATCAATTTTGAATTGAAAAGGAGAGCCCATTTTGGTATTGCAAAATCCACAAATAGAGAGAGCAAGTGAGGATGAACTAGTTTCAGAAATTTGAAGGCCCCCAGCTTGAGTTTTTAAGAACATTTGTAAACAGATGCCTCTAGGGATTTTCAAGACTATCTACAGGTCACCTTGCATCCATTGATTTCTTTGGAAGCCGGCACCTGATTGTTAGCGTAGCTTTGAAAAGTCTCATTATGCCTCTACTGCAGATTTAGAATCCTAAAATCTGGTTTACTGTGACAAGAAACAGGCTTCCAATTCACTAAGTGTAGCTAATACTAATACAATGCTAATACGTTTTAATAAATTATGCTATTGGATACGTAAGTGAAAAATTTTATCCATAGCATAATTTTAATTATCAATTTTTGAACTGTAATTGCACATTCAGCTTGCTACAAATTCAAACAAAAAAATCTCTCATCAACTAAAATTAAAGATGCACTTTTCTAATGCAAGTCAAAGTTTCTACCATAAAGTTTGATGTGAAATCTTCTGCTTAAATAAATAATTACATAAACAGTACTTTAGTAAGAAATCTCCAGCTGGAATAAAGGCTAAGTGCGTTTGCAAATGTCCATGTTTGAATGATTATGTGCACCAGTAAGAGCAAACATATTTAGAATAACAACGAAAGACACAAATGAAAAACAAGATTAAAAGCAGTTATTCAAATCAAGACTCCATGATTCAGATCTGTGGTTTGTATCACTTTGATTTACATGTCAATCCATTGTGCTTACAGTACTTTCCCCAATGCAATTAAGCTCAAGAACTGGACACCATATTGTTGTATTGAGCTGCAAAGATAACTTTCTAATCTCCTTGGTTCTATTTTACTCATCTATAAGAAGAGAATAAGAAGTTTTGTCTTTTGTGTGTGAAGGTAGCATGCAAATGCAAATGATATTATACAAAATGGTAATTGAAATGGTAAAGGAGCAAAGTTTTAATAAAACGTCAATTCAAGACACATGCATGTGTCCCCGTGGTGAATGTTGATTGAAATGAAGAAAGTTAAGAGTGAATTTTAAGTGCCCACAGAAAAATGCATTGAATGTTAAGAGTAAATTAAGGAATTCACAGGCCATGGGACAGAGCTGTCTCAGAAATGGTAAAGAAAGAACTGATATATTCCTTTGTGGATTTGGGACAAAGAATCTCTCAGTCCCTGATACCAGTGCAAAGCAGGTTAGGGAATAGGCTGTGGGGAACACAAGCATTGTGACACTTCAAAAGCACCAAGAACTTTAAAAAGTTGAAAATGCAGTTAGCAACAGATTTGGATCTGAAGGATGTAAAAAGAAATAGCGAGCACAGCTGGATATCAACTTTGATGTTGAATTATATGACATTTAAGAAGAAGTAGGGCCTTCAGAAGCTGTCGTTGGAAATTCAGAGGGGTGACTCCAGGGCAGGGGAAGGGCCGGATTATTCTCTATGCTCCTCAGCTCAAGGCTGCTGGAAACTTGCTCTGGTAGAGGGTGATCCAGGGGAGCCTGACAGAGATTACTGCATGGATGCTCACAGCTTCTAGGACTCGTCTGCCCTCAGGTGTCTAAACAAAGCAAACAACAAAGATAAAGGAACCAGCGATGGCCTCTCAGGTGCATGGGAACCAGCTCTGAGATATTACTGCTAACGCTTTCACAGAGCCTGCATGGCAGATGGATGTTTTCAAAGTCAAGTTTAAGGCTAAATTATATAAGAAAGATATAAAGAAACATATGATCTACTTTGTCAATCTTCTGTATGGGACATGAAAACTATCCTTTCCTGTTTTCAAGAGCACTGGAGCTGTGCTTTTGAACGTGGCTTTCTTTCAAATTCAAGTCAACATTGCAGAGCACACGGTGCATTGATATGTTACTGGGAGGAAAGAAAAGAAGCATGATAAGATGACAGAAGAGAAGAAGGGGGCAGGCTGGCCCTTTTCTTATCGACGTGGACATCCACACCAGCAGTGTAAGGCTTGTAAATGCACAAAAGGTACCGCTGAAAAAAATTGTGATATCTGCTTTTTATGAAAATTTCCTTCAAAACTTTTATAGCAGAGAGTGTGAGTGGGACAAAAGAACACGATGGGGAGAACTGGGACTTACTCACAGACACTCAAAAATGGAAGAAAAAATAGTAATTATCTTGTTTATCTTGTTAAAAATAGCCATTATCTCGTTAATGGGAAGTACTAGGAGGAAGGTGTCTTAAGTTCTTAGAGGAGGAGTTATTTGGACTGTCTGCTTATGTCAGAATATGAAAAGCTTACTTTATGTGAGGAGAACAGTTTCTCTGTGTAAAGACAGACCTCTGAAGAAAGTAGGAAATTACGCCAAGCAGCCATGTACTGCTGCCGGCATCTCAGCTCTCCCAGTTGGTCTGCTCTGGAATTCTCCCAACGCTGAACACTGAGCAGGACAAGAGAGAGGTGCATCCCTGTACCTCCTACTGTCTCATCAGAGACACAGACAGTAACCACAAGTTTAAGTGTCAGAGAATATTTTCTCCAATGGCCCAATCAGTCAAGTCAGTCTCTCCTCTCCTTCCTCCTTTTCTCCCCCTTCTTACAAATTATCACAATTGCCACCACTAACGAAGCATCACTGGTGAAGACAACAGCTGAGAAAACACCAGTACTGAAGCTTTTATAGTGCCTGGTTTAAAAAGGTCAGCTCTTTTTTTTTTTTTTTAAACAAACCCACAAACACTACAATCTATCATTTTAATGGATTCCAGCTGAAGAAACTATACAATGCTGAGATATACTCTGCCTAAGATAAGGCTGTGTTCTCACTTTCCATCATTTTACTATCTGCTCAACTGGTTGGCAGTTATGATACTGACAGTTTAATCCTAATTTCTAAATCAGTGTCAACAACTATTTCTTTCTCTGGAAATGATACAGAAAGACCATAAATAATGTAGAGCACTATGCCAAACAAGCCCTTTTCTTTTGGCACACCAAGAAAAGAGAAAAAATAGAGGAGAAAGAAAATATCAAATATCTCCACAGCCGCTCCTTTGTAGGAACCAGCAAACCAAGCGTGATGTAAGAAATATTTTCCCAGCTTGCATGGGCAGTTATGACTGTCAGAAGATGTGACCAAGTTACATTTGATCTCTTTGCTGGTTTAAGTTACAGATAGAAGCGCTTTTAAATTGAACTTGGAAATTGAAGAAATCCTACTGGATGATTCTGTACTATTCTTGAATCAAGACAGATCATCAGTACAGGAGAGACAAAGGGTACTAAATTCAATCTGAAATCAAATTAAATTTACCTTTCCTAGAGGAGGAAGAATGATACAGAACGTGTCACAATTTTTATATGTAAATGTAACTGCTTTTATTTGAAAAGCATTGTTGGGGTTTTTAAGATTTTAACAGTTCCCAGGAATTCACAAATTCACTAACCTAAGCAATGATGTCTGAATCATACTTATACACAGAATGATTCCTTTACTGCATGTCCTTTGATTATGAGGCTGTGGTTGTATAGGGCTGTACTGTGATGTTGATGTAAGGCCAAATGTATGAATGAGGTTGCTCAATTTATGCTGCTGCACAAAATGCAGCTCAGGACGTAAAACTGCATCTTCTTACCCACTTCTCTTTCACTTCTTGTTGCAAGTGGGTATGCCTTGTACCAGCCTACCCCTGGTGCAACGGATCCCTTTCAGCTTATGTCTTTTTTGTTTGTTTTTAAAATTTTTGAACAAGAATCCCCTATTGTTATTGGGGCACAGAAACAAAAACTAACAGTTGGCTTTTTTTTCCTGAAGTAAGTTTGAAAGTATATAGGTGGGGTGGGGTTTTTTTGGTGTGCTTTAAAGAGATACGCAGGGACATGAATTATTAAGCTGTCAAAATACTTGTGCCATGGCTACAGGCAATGCCTGTATTGCAGATCCACAGCAACAGCAGTTAGCACACGCTTGTAGTTACTCGAGCTGTATTGCTGTCTGATAACAAAACCAACCTTCTTAATTCAGTATGCATCTTGTGAAGCTGATTAACAATAGATGCTCATCAACAAATGCTTGCCTCTGAATGTTTCTGAAAATAAATGCTTTTGATTATCTGCAAAGGAAACCTGACTGTAAAATGTATCTTTGTTCCATTCCACAACCTCTTCCCAGCTAGCTTATGCTTCCCTGTCCTGAAGCCTGGTACAAGAAGGTGCACAATATCCTCAGCTCCCACTGGAACCAGGGCAACCCTGTTGACTTCAGTGTATAGCGTGTTCTCAGCTTCTCACAGAATGTGGTCTTTAGGCTCCAGTTCACAAACACATGTGCTTAACTTAAGCATGTGAGTAGTCCTATTAATGCTGAAGTACTTAAAGTTAACCATGTATGTAATTGTTTGCAGGACTGGTTCCTTAATTAGCTACATTCATCCTTTAATCCTCCCTATCTTTTAACCTCTGTACTGTTACATGACTCCATTTCTTTAATCAGATAATGAACATCAGAGAAATTGTTATTTACTGCTTCTGTTTCAAGACTTGATCTAAAAAAAGATGGGCTGTGTCTAGAGCCTTATTATTAGACATAGTAAAAATAAAATACAGTGAGATAAGAAATTTGCAAGTTTTGAAGAACATCCTAACTTTCCTTTTGTTAAATAAATAACTTTTCAGACTAACTGAAATCATGCATGGATTTCTTGATGAGATTTTTCCCTAAGTTTAAAAATTACACATTCTTTATATGACAGACTTCAGGAATAAAAAACATAATAATTGTATTATACAGTCAAAACAGCCAATCAAAACTTAAATGCATTAGTGCAAATGTATCAGAATGGCCAAACTGAAGCAAAACCCACCGCCACCAAAAAGACAGCAAAAAATACAATTAAGTTCTAGAAAAACAAAACAGCACAGGAAAAGAAAAGGAAAAGGTGCAGGTGCTTTGGCAAAAGTAGTTTTGAAGAGGCCATTTTCCAATCAATGTTGTTCACTGAAAGTGTGTGCGAGTTGCACCTGGCTATGCTGGCTGCACTGCCTGCTTTCTGCCAACCTCTTCTTACCAAGTCTAAAGCTGCCGGGAGGGCAGGAAGCACATTTGCAGCAGTCAGGTTTCACTGCCTCTGCTACTCGACCTATTTTTTTTCCTAATCTGTAATTTTTTCCTTCTCTTAGTACAGCACATTAGCATTCCTTCAAAATTTAATTATTCTCCCTTGTAATTCCCTAGAGCCTCTGCTTGAACTTACTTTCTCCACTTACTTTAATTCTAAGTAATGAGCACCTATACTACACTTTGCAGGAGTCTAACCCCCGTAGTTTCCTTTACTTCCTCCATATGCTGCAAGCTGTCCCTTTTGGAGAGTTGCCCTGTAGCTCGACAACATTGGGAGCCTATTCTTTCTCAGATGATTTCCCTATCAGGTTCACTGCTACTGAAAGCAGGACTACTGACAGCATACGTTTTGAATCTGGCCATGAAAATTGCTTTGTGATAATCTTTACCAAATGCTGCATTACATGGTACTACATTTGCTACTGGGCTGGGGATTCTTCCCTCCGTTTGTAAATCTGCTTTTATGACCATATTATTTTGAGCACTTCATTTCATGCCTAGTACAGAAAAAGGAATAAAGTATCACAGTAAAGCATTAGATGCTTACCTAAAAAGGGGATGCTAGCCTATCCAATTTTCTTACAGTATCACTCACTTAATATTGCGAATAAGCCCGAGGTCCAACATGATTTCTTCATAATGTATACTGAACTGTATCACTTTCTTCCTCGAGCTGGTTTGCCATTGAGCCAGATGTACCCTACCCATCTTCTCATTACTATGATCAATCTTCTCTCCACTGATCAGAATTTAATCCTATTAAATCACTAGGCTTACAGTACATGCCTATCACACACACGCATGCTTGCCACAGCAGATTACTGTAACTGCCTTTATTTTTGGAACATGCTCTCCGGGCTCCCCCAGGCTAATCCTCACAGCCCTGCTGCACTGCCGTGGGGAGCTTGGGGTGTCACAGCCCTCCCGCAGGGCAAAGTGGTGTGCAGAGGGTGCATGGATCCTCCCAACCTGAGCTCCAGGGGTGCAAAGGCTGAGAATGGGTGTCAGGGGGACAGAGCACGCGGCACAGATGTTACAGACCTGCCTTCCACCTAACCCAGCTGCTCACAGGTCAGCTGCACCTGGGAGGAGCCAGCACCAATGGTCGGGGCAGGCTTCAATATACCCAGATGCAGTACAGTCTTCTCAATTTTACTGACATTTTTGATTATTTGCCCTAAGACAGTAATAGAGTGATAAAGGCCTTGACTAGGAGAGAAGCACTCCAAGTCATTTTGTAATTTGTAGCTGCCAATGTTTCAACTAGTTTGGATCACTAGAGGGTGCAGATTAGCCTCTCCAGTCTCAAAGTGGACATTTGTATTGTGACATATAGACCCAGACAGCTCCTGATTTCCGATATTAAGTGCTTCAGAGAGAAGGCATGAATTACTTGGAGTCTGCCTGTGTCCAGCTTTCCTCTTATAAGCACACACTACTGAGATGCAGTGTTATGTAGAATAGGGCATTTCGTACTGCCTGTTCCTTCCATATGTACGAGAAGGTTTTGTCAATATAACTATCATACAGAATAACAACATAAAAAGCATAGCTTATTTAGTCTTTTAGTAGTTTGAAAGCAGCACACTGAAGTTATCTCTCTTAGAAATAGAATATACAGCCCAAAGAGATTTCTAACCTGTTGAACTTTTTTTCAGATGAGACGTACAGAGTTTTAGTAGAATCTCATTCCTTTCACTGTGTGGCTTGCCAAACTCTTTCCCTGATTTTAACACTTTTGATACTGGCATTCTGTTATTGAGTGCTCTCTAACAACAACTGTTATATCCAAATTTGTTTAGTTTTAGATCACATTTTCATCCAGTAGTTTCAATAAACAACTTGGATTTGCAAATATCCTTGCCAGGGAACTAGTGGTTTGGAAAGTAATGAGGAAGAGAAAACCCTCCTTGTTCTCTGTGCAGGATAGACTCTTAATGGGAGATTAATGGTGATGAGCTGGAAAGCAGAATGGTCAAGCAATCTTATTCTGAACAATAATCATCTAATCATCCCAGCAGCTGCACAGGACAGCATCCTGAAACCCCTCACTGAATAAAAACACCCATCCAGGAGCTGCATTAACAAGAAGTTCTGCATTTATGGCTAATTAAGAAAGTTAGGATCAGTCCATCAAGAGCATATCTCTGAGTACACAGCCGTTAGCGGTTCTATGAAGGTCTAAGCTATTCCAACAAGGAAGCACAGAGTGTTTATAAACCTTGGCAGAAAGAAGCAGATGTGATTTTTGTACATTGTTTGTACATTATGTGCAGCTGAATTCACTTGCTGCAGCACAGGTAGATCAATAAATACTACTTAAATGAAAACTTTTGAGTCTTCTCACACTCCTATTAGCTATTTAACTTGTTAAAGAGAAATTCATTTTATAAGAATCAGGTGTTACAGTGGGAATTTGATTCTTGACAATGCTCAAATCCACCATGCTGCACAGGAGTCAATATGTCATAAAACGTTATTAACAAAATGAAAAATAATGTATCTCGTAGGTTAGCTAACTGTCAGAAGAACACTCAACAGCATAACTGTGGCTGTGTAGACAGAGTCTGGATGTCAATTTGTCTGTTATTACGTCTGCGGTATCCACTAGGGATTCGCAAGTTCTACTCCATAGCAGGAATGGACAGGCAACTGGAAAGCTGAACCACCTCCAACCATGTGTTAGGAAATGGGGCTGCAGAAAAATGATCTCACTGACTCTTAGCCACTCTCTATCAGAAATAGAGTAGTCTGAGTAGGAAAAAGAGGATATTGTAAAGATAGAAGAGTTTAAAAAATGAGTCATGTTTTTCTTCTGTGTGCTTTGTAGAAGCAGTACTCACATAAGAGCTCAGCTCTGTTGTCCCGCTGCAGGCAGTGCAAGGTGGATAAGCTCTGCTGAATCAGTGCTTAGCCCTGGGCAGAACCAGACAGGGAGTCCCTGCACAGGTGCCTGTGAAGCAAACGCTCAGAGGTAGCTCTGAAGGAAGTCTGATGAACACTATGGAGCTTTCAAAGTGCCACTTGGGCAATGGTGACACTAGTGATGGGTTGAATTAAGTAACAAGCAAAACAGGTGGTTCTCATCTCTAAACATGATGCACCCCTACTCAAGAGTTGCAGACAGGGCTGTGACTGGCCTTGATTCTCTGCAGAGAGTTGGAAGAATGTAAATTCCACCAGCCAGTGGGGGGACGCCACGGGGGCCTGCAACAGTAGCCTATGAGCAGAAAAATTTCAAGGGCTGATGCCATATGGAATATTCACATGAAGATGCTGTACAGAGAAATGTATGGTGGAAATTTACAGTGCACATAAATCCCCATATGAACATCTCATAGTCCACGCTTGAAAGTGGAGCACAATAGGAAGCAGCAGGAAATAAGATTGCTTTTCTTTGGCTGTGGAAATGTGCACAAAGCAATTGTGCTGGAATTGATTCTATTCAGAGCCGAACTTAGAGCTTAGGAGAAACGCTGTTTAATCACATCTTAGTTAGTTCTAGTTCAGTAGTCCATACGCAGGAAAAAATCAACAGCAGCATCATGTACAAAAATAACATCATCATTAGATGACAAAATTTGAATCAAAGTTCCTAAATCATCTAAGATAGATGTTAAAATCATGCTCTTTTTCCTCATGAGTTAGGGGCATAAGTTGCAATATCATGCTGTTTTTTAAAATCTATCCATACATTCTCTGAAAAGCACATATAAAAAAACCATGACATTTCTTGCAAAGGTACAGTCATAAGCAAAGACAGTACATTGGCTCAGGGAAAATTTTGTAGGTCTCTTGCCTAAATTCCCTGTTGTAGTGTAAAATATAATTTTTAAAAAAATTGCTACATTTTTTTTTCCTCTTTTGTCTCTCGCTTTTCTCTTGTATCATTCCTACCATTTTCTGAACACAGGTCTAGATCAGTGAGGAGCTCCTTGGCCCTCCACTAATCATTAGCGTTTTGAGATGGATTCAAGTCAATGACCTATGGATCAAAAGCACTACAGCCTATTACCATCTACCAGGGTAGTTTGCCCTAATGTTAAGTGTCATTTAGCAAAGAGGTCCTCTAATTTGTGATCTTCTACGTTTGTTGTCCAAAAAAGAATTAATTTAAAAGTAATTAATGCCAGATTAAATTGCTATCATGTATCTGTAGTCTTCTGCTCACTCTAGCTATAAATACAATGTGATTCACTCTTTTCTATTTGTCATGGTTCAGTCCCTGTAATTGTAATTTATGGTCAAGATATCTGTCAACACTTTGCTCCTTTTGCTGGTTGATAGTTCATACAACAATGGAAGGTATCTGCCAAGCATCACCTGCCTTTTTAATAATTTAAGATATTAAATAAATAAAATGGAGTATGCACCCACTGCCTTATTTCCTTTAAACTCCTTCATCCCTCTCATACACATTTCATGATAAAAGCTGGATGCTAAGAGATGCTGATTTGTCATCACCACGGAAAGTAGAGTTGCAACCAGGGAAAGTGGTGCTGACTCTGTCCTACTGTGGGCTCATCACAGAAGTATTGTGGTTACAACATACCCACAGCAAGTGGGTACAGAAACAGAAAACTGCTATTTGCTGTTTTAGAGGTGAGGTACTGATCCTCAGAGACCAAATCCAGATCCTGAAGAGCTGTTGAAAGATCTTCCCACCACCACACTGATTGCAGTGCTGTTTGGCCGTTTTGAGGCTCTGACCTGACAGAATTATCCTGCATCTTAGACAGTTGTTAGTGCAGAAATGATCACGAATCTGAACCTTTCATGCTCTAGGCCCTAAGCACAAAGATATCCTTCTATTTCATTTTTAATATCTACTTTGAATTCTGTTTTTCAATCAGCATATATTTGAATAATCAAACATATTTAGTCTTGTCAAAAGAGAGCCTGAAATGTGAGAATTCACTGTTCTGTACTTTTCCCTCAAGCAGTCTGTAGGAAGGCAGTAGCTGTATTCCACAGATAACATAGCCATTAGCAGCTGTCTGCCTCTTCTGACCAGTAGCACTATGTCACACACGAGTTTTGGTATCTGAATTGAAAGCAGCAGGTATCCACTTACATTGATTTTTCCCATACTATTTCAGACACGCTATATCAAGTTAGATAATATATGTCGTTACTTATCGAAAAGCAACAACAATTTTGATAACTGAATGGTAATAATAATAATAATAAAAAGCACACAGAACAAAATGATTAATAATGTAGGTGAGAGCCAGAGCTGGTGTGTAGGGAGGATGAGGGAAAGGAGGGGATTGCAGAAATTCAGGTACCTTCCTTGCCTACAGCCTCTTGCAGCCCGAGGGTTTTCTCAGCGCTTCCAGAGTGCCAGTAGAAAGCATTACTCAATTACTGCAATGCAGTGTGGATAATTTCTGAGGCATAAATGGGTTCAGATGGTCAAAGTGTTAGCATGGCCCTGTCATGACGCGATACAAGGCAATGCAACAAGGTTTGAAGTACTGAGTGAAGAGACACCAGTCTGCCTATTTCCATGACAAACAACCACTGCTAGCGATCATTTTAGCCTGTTATGTAAAATCAAGCTAGATTTTTTTTTTATATAGTGTTGAAGATAACAGCTTCTCTGGAGAGGTGACAAAACGAAACACCCACAAAGAGAGAAGCAGAGCAGCAAAGGCAGATGCAGCAGCTCACATCTCTGAGACCTTTGTTTACTTACAAGGCCTTAGGACAGAGCAAGCAGCCATTTCTTGTTGCCTTGTCAGCCCCTCCGGAATGGAGCAACAACTTCTCATCTTAAGCTGAAACAGATTCCTTTGATCACAAGTTCACATCGGTGAGGGCAAGAGTCAGAGATGACAGTAAAAGAGGCAATACCATTTGGTTCCCTTTGTACACATCTCCTCACTCCAGCAAGGCCCTGCACACTGATGGGGGTAGGACATGGCTGGATGGGACAATCACAGTGCTTCTAGTGCTCCATCTGCCCCTTTAGCACTGATAGCAAATGATTTAGTTCCCAGGGAGCTGCCTGTTTTAACACCTGCATAAATCTCAGCTTTTTTGACTGCTTTCTGTCATACTACTTCTGGTACCCTGGCTTCTGTCTTTGCCCTCTCTAGGGTTCTGTTCTGCATTGTGGTTTATATGCCACTCAGCCCAATTCCTAGCTCCCGCCTGAAGGCTTAGAGACTAGGGTTTCTGGGAGTCCCGTGGTGCTTCCCATTCCTGGAGCTGCTTGCATCCACATGAAGCAAGCTTGCACAGGCTCACCTCTGCTCTTAATCTGGCCCTTAAACTGTTAGCAATCTACATGCTGTGATCAGCAAAATAGATCGATAGAACTGCTGCTATGAAAATTTAAGGGTTTTGCTAAAAACAGGAGACTTGGCAGTCACTAAGAAGGATTTAGGAAAAAGTGAAACACCCAAATGCAAAAACATCTGCTCCTCTGCGACCTGACTCCAGGAGCATATGAACCCAGAATTTTGCATTTTGTGCCCCAAAACACTGCAGTTGGAGCCTAAATACCCCTCAGCTAATTGAGATCTGGAAATTAGGCAGAGATTTGCTGTCAGCACTCGCTGAGGCTGCCTTGTGGGTCTGCTCACAAGGTGCAAGCAGAGTTGGAGAACAGAGCTCCTCACTGCATTGCAGCTGCACCTGCATCTGGAGAGGGGAGGGGAAGGCAGTGCTGGTGCCTTTCTCACAGAAAGTTAGCAGCCATCCAGAAAGCTTGTGTTCATGCTCTCCCTAGCTAGACCTACCTTCCAGGAAAGTGTTCAGTCCTGGCCTAGGATTATTTTGAGAGAGGACAAAGATTCACTGTTGAGATACCTGGAGACAAAAATAACAACAACAACAAAAAAGGAGAGCTTTTAGATTTGAGAGAGGGACAACATGAGGATACAAGGTAATACAGTTACATCCTACATCCCTGGGACATTCCTCTGAGCCGCATGCTGGGTGGTATTTAACATAAGGCATGAAGTCTCTGAAGTAGGACTGAGCCCCTGTGATCCCTCTTGGACCCCCACACAAGGACCTCACTTCTAGCAGGAAGGGAAGTTACGCTGCCTCTTGTGTAGCTTGTGTGCTCACGTACATTCTCACTCAGCAAAGTTGCCTTCTGGGATGGTTTAAGGCAAAACATAGTGCCTTGGGGATGCAAAAGTGAAGCGTGGAGAACCTCCCCATGCTGCAAGTTGCTCGGGCTATAGGCCCTGTCATTGACTAGTTTTATCAATTAGCGTGTGCAGCTATAGCATTATGAATGAATTGCATTAGCAGGTTGCCATGTGGCATCACTGGCCTACCGTGTCAGGCAAAACATTTTATAGCACAAAACAAATTAAATGGAAGTGAAAAAAGGCCTTGGCGTATTTAAGGTAAAGAATGTTTTCTAGCCCAGCTGTAAAAGGGGAAAAAGAAAAGATTGTTTGCGCTAGTGTACACATTTTATAAAGCTATCATTTACAGGAATGAAAAGAAAATAAACTCCCTTGCTACTACTGACATAGTCTAATAACTTGCAATGCTTGGTGCAGAATCCGCGCAGAGCTAATGACTTCAGGTCTTGCTGACCCTGTATGGCTCTGTTCCCAGAGTCCTACTGAGCATATGGGGAAAATAGCCAGGTTTTGTACAAACACAAATGTTTGCTTGAGCTGAGCCCAGGACTAATACAGCCTAACCATCATCTTGGGAAAGGAAGTTTTGTTGCCAAGTAAAAATGTAATCTGGAAGCTGAAAGTCAGTAAGAAATAGAGTTGTTTCCTTAGTCCTTCTCTGCTATGAAAATGAAATCCATGGTAAGAGGAGCAGATTGTAAAAAAAATGTGCTGTGATGATGTCTAAATACATCCTAAAAAAAAAGTTATGATTTTAGTCTAGTCCTGAAGGGAATTTGCAGAACTGCAGGACCACTGGCGCTGATGTGGGGATTGCAGGCAGCACAAACCAGGCTCTAAATAATGGATCAAAAAGAGGAGCCTCAGAAAGCTACTTTTTATTGCTCTTTGGGGAACAGCGCAGACTATTATAAAATACTGCAGGTTGTGAAGCTCCAATAGCATCACGTAGTTAAAAGGGAGAAAAAAAGCCTTGAGGAAAGCAGAGAAAGCTCAGTGGCAGTAAGCTGGGCAGAGCTGTACCCCAGTAGAGCAGGGGCAGTGGTCCCTCAGGAGGGGACTGTGGGATGTCCTGGTGACGGGGGCTCTGCACCCTGCCCCGCAGGCTGCCACACCACGCCATGAATTGCAGTGACAGCGTGCAGTCTGGCTGATGCAGCTGGCCCTGTCCAATCCTACATTTTTCTAACAATAAAGGTGATTACACAGCCTTGGTAAAGAAGAGCAATCCCATGATAATATTTGGCTATATTCAGTTGATTGCTGCCCTCCCATGCCAATTACGTTTTATCTTTTGTCACACTAGGAGCCAGCTCTTCTTCGTGAATGAAAAGGGGCAGGTATCATCAGCGTATAACAGCTTTTATTAGCTCGAGTTTTAAAAGACAAGACTGATCTGGCCCCCAATCAAATCTCTACAGCATGCTCATTTATGGCTTCGGGTTTTTTTCCCATTTGATTTTTTGTTAGGGGAAAAAAAAAAAGGAGCAAAAAAATCCCACCAGTTCAAATATGTAAATTAAAATACACCAGAGAACAGCAGCTTATTTTCACCTGGAACTTGAACAGGCCAATAGCAGAGAAAGCTTGGCTATCTTCAAGCGAACCAAGAGCGCACTTGCCAGACAGAATCTCTGGTGACCAGCTCTTTGCAGCTACATGCAAGATTCAGTAAGAAAACAGATGGTACACTAGAGCTTTGCTTCATGAAGAATAATAGATGAGCAGATAGAGCCTCTCAATCTCAGAGTGGCACACAGGGTGATCAGAATCCTAATCACAACCATGCTGTGATAAAAGACTCTGGATGAAGAATGAATTAAGGTGGTTTCGTCTGTTTTATCAATAAAAGTAATAGCAAGACATATTTCTTACAATTCTTTAAGCAGAAGAAAACTCACAAGAGTGATACATACTGCTTATAAAGCAGCATGAAGCGGGATAAATCACGCTGTCCATTTAATAGTTGCGCATTTGCTTCTTCTGTATTATCAGCAAGATTATTCCCCACATTCCAGGAAAATGGATGAGAATACACAAAAAATATAGAGATCAAAATTCTCCTTCTGGCATCGTTTGCCTCCTTACTGTGAAGGCTAGCACAGGTTAGAAAACAAATCGTTTGCTTTATGTTGCAGTGTTTTGTTATTATGATACATTATAGACTAATGCAGAATTCTGTCATCTAGAAATATTTGAGCAAGATTTCCATATTTGAAAAACAATTTCACGTCAAGAAGCTAATAACAAGTGAAATAACATCAATATAACTAGAATATTAGGACAGCCTGAAAGTAATGATATTGCAGCCTAAGGTATTAGAAGGAAATAGCTTGAATTATTCATCAAGTAAACTGATGTCATGTGGTCAATGCACTACATATTTCACATATCCCAATTAGAATTAATGTAATAATAAAGATTGATTATTAAGTAATAAGCACTGGCCAAACAAATTACTGTAAACATAAGTCAAATCTGCTAGGACTGCATCTCTCTCCCTCTAGTTTAAACAACTCTCGACACAAACCAGTACTGAACAAGCAATTATTTAGAAATATTTTCTGACTTCCCCGTATGTCTTGAAAACATAGATCAAGCCATCTCAGAAGATCTCACTGTAAAATATTTGTACAGTGTTTTTTCTCAGTGTGTTACTTTCCAAGATGTGATAATCCAAAATCCATCTTTGGGTTTACCTATATGAAACTGTACCCTCAGTTACCTATGCTGATTTTAATTTAATGCAATAAACTACAGAAGGAAGTCACACATTTTTATTTGTATTGCACTAGAAATTCGTTTTGTTAAAGCAGACTTCTGGGCTTTTTTTTTTTTTTACTGAAAATAGTAATATAGGCTACAGAGATTTCAATACTGAATTGACCGCCTTCACAAAAGATGATTCAATCCATGTGACAAACTGCAAGTCCCCACAGTTTTTGTGAAGTACCATCCCTACGTTCCTGTTTCTCAGATGGTGCATGTTGTGCCATGGTACGGTTAGCAGCATAGAATCTGTCCTAACAGTTTCCTTCTAATTTGGTGGAAATAGTGCATTTTGATCCTCAGATACAAACTCATATTGTCTACAGATCTAAAAATAAAGCTGAATCTTGGATCCCATGGGCTAATACCAAAAGGATTCATTAGCTAAAACAAGACTCTTCAGCAGGTCTCACACAAGCCTTGGAACTGTGTGATGGTATTAAATTTCGGTTCATATGCAAGCACTGTCAGAAAACCTATGAACCACCTATGTAAGCTCCTTCAAGTCCTTCTTATTTGTTTTTAGCTTTTCTGACTAATTCCTATTAAACAGAACTTCTGGCATGGTGCTGTTGCAGCTATCCTGCTCTCAGAAGCTGTTACAGCATTACTTAGTGTCATGCAAGTATGCTCTATATATGCTCTATAGAGTCATGCTCTATAAATGTAAAGCTCACTGTTCTAAATGGTTTTATTGCTAACAAGCTACCAACAGAATGGAAACAGAACAATGTCCACCTGACAGAGGACAGCACTGCTGTGAAAACGCAGGTCCCTTTTGCTGCTGTGGACAAAAGGCAGTGAAATACAGCTACTGTGGGCAGAACAAACCAATTTCAATCTGAAGTGTTCAAGGTCTACTAGAAACAATAGAATACGTAATTGATTTGAACATAAATATAACCAAGCAAGATCTGAAGCAGCAAGGAGAAAACATTTCCCACATCAGGACACTAAAAATGAAAAACCTGAAGCCTTTGTTCTAGGTTACTATGAACATTTGTCTGCTTTGTATATTGTTCTGGTCAGTGCATACAAGAAATGCTTGATGAGGTGGAAATTCATCTGGCTTTTCAAGTACAGCTCACCTTCAAGGCTACAGTAAACCAGCACTCTCAGAAGTTGCAAGAAAAGATGACAAGCTGGAGAGACTACCTGTTGTTTCTATGTGTGCAAATAGTAAATGAATAGAAGACTGCTGCTTAATACTCTGGATACTTTACAATTCGTGGCCGCTTACAGGGAACTTAACCGAGATACAGCGCTTTTGAGACACTTGTTGAAACACACGTTGCTCTCGCCAAACCTGTCTCTCAGAGCACTGCACAGTTCTACCCTCCACCAGATTTATATGCCGTATGCTCCTAGATCTTGAGATAAGCTAACAGGCATCTGAGAGAGACCCCAAATGAAATATTCATGAACTTTCATAACATTCATTACCATTTTATGATTCTCTTTACTTGGTCGAACAACAACGCTTTCTAGCAGTCTATTAAATCAGCTAGCAAACTTTATAAATCACCAGACAAACTACATGAATCTGTCACCTCCTAATGTACTGTCTAGGCTCCAAAAATGCTTGAGCACATGGCAAAGTCATACTGCTTACGAGACTATCTGCTGTCATTCTTCAACATTGATTTTTCTGGGTAAACTCTGACTATATTAGGAATTTACCATCTTTTTATGATGAAGTTTGAGTTTAGTAGATGTAGACAAGCCAAACGTAAAATCTAACAGACGCATATTTTCCACAATTATGAAAATAACTTTGAGAAAAAAATACAAATGTGCATGAACTCAGCCACTAAAATCTAAATGTTTTCTTGATGAGCTATAGTGAATAGGATGGAGACGTTCATGATCCAGCTAAAGCTCTGTAAGACTGCAAATGCTGGACTGAAAGTCAACTCAGGCTGCTAGAGGATGATGCTAAACCCTAGTGAAGAGAAATGGAAGTGAGTGGAATTGCAGAGGATGCAGATGACCTCGAGAAGAATCAGACCTGTCTATTTCCATTAGCATTCTGTCATCTCTTGTTTCAGGGCCTTCTGGGCACAAATCTTCTCAGCTGCCAGCAGTACACTTTTTCCACCTATCTCTTCAGGCTAACAATAGCTCTCAAAGCAACTTTTACCAATGAATTACTGCCTGGTATCAACATATTCCTTTTATCTGTTGTATTCACTATAATCAACACAGCACACTTCATCACATTTCTGGTTTCTTCCCTGGTTGAGTGTGGCTTTGCTTAGCCTGTCTCTGTGTTGCTTGCTAAAATTCAGAATCTAAGTAGTCCTAGTAATTCTCTCATGGCTGACTTCGAACAAGTCAGCTCAGTCAAATAACATAACTCAGGAAAAACTGTAACTCATGGGAAAAAATACCTACATCTAAACCGAAACAAAAATATCAACTACCTCCTGGATTTACTTGCTGTAATTTCATCTGACACTTGCAATATTTTCCACAGTATCTGTTCTGTTGATAACATTCTACAAGGTCAGAGTCACCATACCCTTCGTGTTCCAAAATTTCTATTTTCTTAACATTGACCTCTCTTCTACTGAGTGCTGAGTCTTATCGATTTGTGTGACTTCTGCCCCTGAAGCTACAGAAGCCTAAGCATATTTTGAAGCTAATTTCTTTCCTCTAAGAAGCGGGTAGATAACCTAGAAACCATTTACACACAAGGCTAGCCTCTTGATGCCAGTCATCTTGTTCTGTGCTTGAAATTAACCACTTATTTTAGTGCTTTGCCAAGTTAGAGAAACAGAGGCTGGTTCAGGGCCTCTGACAGGAGCAGCAGACATTTGCAAAGGCAAACCTTTGGATTAGGCCAAGAGTATTTATAACCATTACAAAAACACTTGACATGCCTATGTATTTATGTATCCATTTAAAAATTTATGTCAAAGGCAGAAAGCTTCAGAATAGCCTGTAAAACTTCGATAGATACAGACTTAAATTTATAAAACTTTTCAATTGTTAGTCCAAAAACATTGTGCTAAGTGATACGAAATATAATTGTGAATTTCAAGTTCAGAAAAGAACAAGCACAATAGTGAAAATGTTTATTATGGTCTTGTTGACATTCTAACCCCTTTATAAAAGAAGAAATTTTTTTTTTTTTTTTTTTTTAAATCAGTGCTTCAAGTTTTGTACTACTTTCCTGTCAGTAGTAGCATACAGCAGACCAGAGATTTTGCTTAAGAGTTGATTCTGAACAAATTGCAAGCAACTGCAGACCTCACTTCATAGGAGCAGCTAAGTTCATTCCAGCATCTTAGTTCTGGCTTCACAGAGAGCAGCAGCAAAAGTCTTGTTACTTTAAATAGGGGCATATTTTTTATTTTTGGTTATTCACGCGTATCATAAAAAGTTCTAATATTTTTTCCGTATTTTATAAACAAAACACTTCTCTGGAGAGCGTGTTTCCAAAATATTAAAGTGCAAGGGTGAAAGAGCCTTCACTGTGTCAGGTCTGAGCTTCTTTTGAAGAAGCCTACAGTTTACATTACAGATGCAGTACGTAACAAGAAACGTATCCACTGCCAGCTGAACTCTAGATGTTCAACTTTTTACTTGGGAAGAACATTTGCTTTGCAGATAGTTTTCCAAATGTCATTTATTATACCTGATGGTAACAGAACTAAGCATTGCTGAACTTAGCAGAGCAATGTGACAGTCGCTAAATCGACAAAGCATCATAGACAGAAATCACTGCAAAGTTTCAGTTGAAGTGTCTTTTCCAGAGGAAATCTGTTATTCATTAATAAAAAATTTCTACAGGAGATGTCCTTTCTTCAAAAGATTTCAGCTTATGACATTTTTATTTTTTAAAAGATTTAAAAAAAAAAAAATCTTTCCCCTCCTGAAGCCTCACTTTCCCACTCCAATCACATTCTCTAGGCAGTGCTAGGTCAACCTTTAAAAGTATTCAGTCAAAGCTAAACTTCTAAAAAGCTTCAAGTTTTTGTGCACTGCACAAGTAGCATCTGCTCCAGTTAACAGAAGACTGTAATTTTGTTGTATTTATGTATAAAGAGTATAAAATCCAACATGAGAATTAACAGCTGAAGTCCACTGATTGTAAAGTAACTGTAAAGCTGCCCTTGCTCTTTCCTGCTGAACGAGAACAATAACCTGACTTTATAGCTTGTCAACATTTGTTTTCCAGTCAGATACTGACTGAACTTGTTTTCTACCACTGAAGCAACAGTTAATGGATGGTACAAGTGTAAATATGGATGCTGTGTGCTACTTATTCTGCAGTCAATACAACCTTTAGAAAAATTTTTAAACTAAATTCTTTATGCATATTCAGAATCAGTTTACTGTGTTAACTAACCTTGAAGACCATTGCTTTTCAATTCAAGATGTTTTGTGTAAAGATTCTCATTTGTTACTGAAGTCATGAACATGACTTCAGAGACGGACAAATGTTTCAATGGAGATAATCCATTGCAGGCCAAAAGTTGTCACAGTTCCATAGGCTCCAGCTTGTATTTAATCAATGATATCAAAATTCTCTGGTGTATAATACAACACTTCATAATGGTACCAAAATTGTTCTGGTTTCTGAGTAACTGCTTTTGGTTTTACTTTAAATTAAAAAAAAAAAAAAAAAAAAAAAAAAAAAAA